>JAQFXT010001258.1:0-19153 GCA_034683725.1 Strigamia crassipes | reverse complement strand
TATCAAATAGCCAATTTCTATGGAAAGAAGAAAAGTCCTTTTGAAAAACAAGTCATTCGGAAAAGTAAACAATACTTGAAAACAGCAACCGAATACAATAATATCACATTGCAATCAAAATCTCTTAAAAAAATTCAAAAATTGGTTGTATTTTGTTCGGTTCTGTCAACTTGCTTCTTTGTGTACTATCGAATCATAACTTACATTAATTATCCTGTATACGTGACCATCGAACTGTTTCAAGATAGACTTATCCAAATTCCAAATTTTGTCGTGTGCAGTTATCCTGCTGACTTAATAGTAGATGAGAAGGAAAAGATAATGACATATAAAAATATCACAGTTAATCATCTTGAAAATTTTGACTTTTTGGATCTCCTTGACTTTCCATCTGAATTTGCAACTGATCCTCAGAAATTATGGGAAGCAACAGGTGACATGGAAAATTTTCAAACAGCACAGGTAGGAAAACACAATAAAAAAATAACTGCACATAAAAGAAATGAGTGCATTGTCTGTTTAATGTATGTCAATTTAAATGTAGGTATTATTTTTTAATGATAATTGTGTAGTCATATTTGTAGTAGCACCATTTTACATCCAGAAGACATTTTGAGTAGAATTGTATCAAACAACTAACATTTTAAAATTCAGATTTTAGCACAATCACCCACACCAAACGGCCCAGCAATTTTTAAACCCATATTTGGAAATCTGTCTTATGTGTATGCTGTATTTGGAAAATGCATCAAAGTAAAATCTGGTAATTCTTTTCAATATCTTCAAAAAAAAAATCGTGATTTTTATTTCTATAATTCACAAAAATCTCTTGTATACAATAACTCATTTTGAAAGCAGATAATATTTTAATTTTTGCTTCGGCCTTTAGATATCATGGAATATCATCCATCGACTGCAATGACTGGTGTAGTTTACATAGGAAATGAAAAGCAACATTTCCAATATTCAGTAATTTAAATAAACAAAGACTTGGTTAATTTTGACACAAACAAGTAACCTGACAAAAATACTTGCTTTACTTCTCTAGATTTACTTAATGAAACCACAAGAAGAAATCAACTTTAAAATTACTGAAAATCAATTAAGTGCTTGTGTTATGAGAACAAAGCTGAGCAGACAAACGGTGAACAATTAAATACTAAGCATATTCATTTTGTCATATAAACTGTCAGTCTATATGTAAAATTTTGCGTGTAAAATTTTACAATTAGACTGCTTTAAAAAAGATAAACAAATTGTCGTAATGCGACTTTACTTATGCAGTTACCTGGGTTATCACTGCAAGAAACAATAATTTATACATACAACATTGTTGGTTTACTTATATATTCTTTATGTGATCGATTAAAGTTTCACAAGATTTACTGCATAAAGAATTCCGTTGTTTGGTTGCAGATCCATTTATGGCGAATACAGTGAAATGATAACTCTAGTGAGTTATGCTTACTTTCGGGTCTGTTGTTGATTGTGTCTAAAAGTCAATTAAAGGGAAATCACTTGATTTTCGATGGTTATTTACTAACTTCGAAAAGCCGGCTAAGTTTCAACTCTGTCCGCGCGTGTAGCAATTGTTCCACAATAATTAAATGACTCACGAATTTCGCGTCTAATCCAAATCTATGCAAACTAGTTTAATAGCTATCCCGTTCCACAGTCTAATACAAAGGCACTGTATTTTGACTGCTCGATAACACCATCAGAAACTAATGTTTGCAGATTCGTTCACACGTGTTTCGTAAAAGTTTTGAGCAGACTCAGTCCTTTGTGATTGTTCTGGAAACCGAACGCAACACGATACCACCGTTGATTATCAACTAATCACACGGTAAGGCCAAGGTTCTGTAGGGCGCCTGATTTCGATCCAGTTTGCTGGATGTAGTCATGTAATCAACTGCCTTCCATTTTTATTCTCATTTAATTTTGGATTTACCACATTCCTATGGAATCAAAAGTTATTCGCTTACATGAACCAACTAGCATCTATCCTCGGTCAATCTGGTTTTCTATAAAATACTACAGCCTAATCATAGTGAGGAAAGTGAGGCTGTTAACAATCGCTAAACAGTGAAAAACATTTCCGTCTGCGTGGTTCTTTGTAAACCATGCGGTCGGCAGTTGATGTGGGCTGTGTCATGGCAACATGGCACAGGCTAGAAAAGGCACAATTAGAAACTAATCGCTTGACAACACATATCTGAATAAAAGTAATAACCAACATCAACTACAGTTCCTAGTGCGTCTTTTTCTTGTAGTGATAAACGTTTAGTACCAAATGGGTGTCCCCCACACCATGTGGTATCTGTCTGTCAATCACAACTGTCTGGATAAAGTAAGAAATGATGCTATGTATTGTAGATAAGCAAATTGAACACTCTAACAAATCCATGCGTATCGTTATTTGAATTTAACCTGTGTGAAAAAAACTGCTTTGATAACCAACTAATAGAAGAAAACATTCAATGCAGGTTGGGTTGTACTCTCACTATTCTGAATACTGTCATTAAAGTTTTCCTATTTATGCCAGATTGCCTTTTATCAATTCAACACATTTGCCTGACTGTAAAACAACAATTGAAGCAAAAAAGACACGCAGGGCATACCTAAACGTGCATCTAAATATTGATGCTGTTCACAGCTGTGGTTGCAATCCACCATGCAATTATACGATATACATTCCAATCACTGGATATTCTAAATTAGCTGGAGAAACAAATACGGTAGTATCAGTAATTCAACTTGAAAGTGACTTCAGAGAAATTATTCAACAACAGTTGTCTCTGCCATTGGTCAAATTAATTTGCGACATAGGGTCAATTTTTGGCTTTTTTATTGGAATATCTACTCTATCATTATTTCAATTGTTTGAAAACTTTTTAAACAAATTTATGTAAATTTCAAACGTAAAATTATTACTATTTAATCCACCGCACTAATTAGTATGTATCACTTAGCCATCTACTTTGGGCACTTGAGCATAAACTACGTCGTTAACCAGTAGAAGTAATATTTACATTGAACAAAAATGCACTATTTCAAATGTTGTAAAAGCAAAATAAAGTCGAAATAAATGTCAAAACACCATACTTGCAAAGTTATTTCTGTTGTTTATCAGTTCTATCTATAAATTGATAATAATAGTGGTAAATTGTTCTTTTCTGCTTGATTTACTTCAAAAATATGTTTTTTTTTGGAGTTGGAATAATTTTTCGGCTGGTAAATGTTCTAAAGCAAATAAAAACTTTGGTTGTTTGGTCTATACAAACACTGCATTTTCAATACACACCAATGGCAAAAATTGACAATTTTGCTGTTGGTCTAGAAAGAAAGTGTCACCACTGGCGATACCTCTACTGATTCCAAAGTAAACGAAATAGATAAAAGCTGGTTATTTTTGCAATAATCAAACGCATGATAAATTTAAAAAAAATCAACTGCATTGTTTATCAATATTGTACAGCATTCCATGCTGGCACTGAAAACAGCAAACTATTCCTTTAAAGAACAATTTTTGTAAATACCATAGATGAACCTCACATCATTTAATTTTAATTCAGTATCTGTCAATGTTCATATACCGTATTTCTCCAAATAAGAGCCGCCCTCGAATAGTAGCCGCAGCTGAGGGTGGTGGTTTGATGTAAGAGCCGTCTCGATCAGTAGCCGCAGCTGTTATTCAAGAGCGACAACAAACTTAGCAAATTACCAACAAGAGATAGCGTATAATAAACTCAGGAATCGTAACTAGAACATTTGTGCTACTTTTTATGAGCTTTTTGATTGTTTGTGGTGATCTCAGATCTATTCTGAGTGATCACCCAAAATGTATAATATTATTTAGACATATTATTTAAGTAATTAAATAATATGCCTAAAGTGGTGTCTAGCTGGCACACGCCAGCTTTCTCCCCTCCTCCCACTCCGCCCACTTTACAAGGGGTGGAATGCCTGGAAGGAGCTCAAGCCCCAGATGTGCGCAGCTTTTGGTGCAGATTTCGGGAGTGAGCCAGACTGTTTTGGCTCACTATTGACTCAACTTCACTCTAAACAGTATCACCGCTTCTTGCTCCTCAAAATAGGACTAAGATTGGTGACAAGTTTTAGAGTACTTTTTCAAGATATTGCTGTGGTCACAACACTAGTTGTGATCCCAGCGCTTTCCCACTTTGTATAACAAAGTGTTCATTTGTATTTCAGGTGAATTGGGAGATAGAGCCGTTGCTCTCTCTTGAATTCACACTGCGCCGCCGTCAGAACAATCGTGTGAGTGCAGCCAGCGCGAGAAGACATTTCCCGCCTTATTTTTATTCCATTGTTTCACTGTTCAAGCTGTCAGTCAGCTATCTTACGTATTTCGATATTTAATGTTTTATTCCCATTTAACTAGTCATGTTTCCTTTTATCTTACCACAAACTATCTGTGATATTTGTAATTTGCCTAATTTAATATCTTAATTAAATTATTGTGTTTGTTTTTTGACTGAAATAACTTGTCTCATTATTTCAGTCCTATTTTTACAGTCCTATTTTTACCCCTAGCCTAGTCAGGCCGTAGATTTAAGTCCGTTTACGGCATTCTAACGGCGATATTTTTATTAATAAATAGAAAATATTCCCGAATCGCCGCATGTTTTTGCCAACTTTTCAGACATTTCAACCACGCGGCCGGCATGTTAGACCCACCAGGGCTGTTCAGGAAGTTTAATCCGGCCCATAACTGGTTGCATTATGTCGATCGTATGCAAAGCTTTTTCTTGTGTGCCGACATCGTAGACAATAAGAAGATCGTGATCCTGATTTCCAGCGTTGGAGAAGAGACTTACAAACGTCTCGCCAACTTGGCACTGCCTAAGAAACCGACGAAAAAAAATATCTTGTGCACAAAAATAAAAAAAATTGCGGATATACTGCAAAAAAGGACAAAACGCAAAAAAATATATTTATAATATTTTTTTTGTGTTTTGTCCTTTGTTTTCAGCAGAGAAATGCGCAAAAATCCTCAATTTGAGGATGTGGAAGCGAAAATAGGCCAAAAATTACCAAAAAAAATACTACATACTTACAATGGGCTAGTTCGAGCTCGCGCTCACGAGCGTGTCTCTCGTTCCTTGACATGGAAATGGCCCAAAAGTCGTCCGTAGCGCTTATAGCACGCGCTAAAAACACGAAACACACTGTAAAAAAATACAAAGCACTAGTTTATTCACAATGAAAAAAAACTTACAAATATGGAAACTACTTCTGAACCGGGGGGGGGGGGGGAGGGAGGGGGCCCGCCATTTTGGTGATAAGAAAAACCGGAACACCTCACATCGAAGCGCCACCCCGTACACTGGTGGCGGATTTCGGTACTACGAACAATAAACCATTGACTAAACAAGTTTTAAACTATTTTGATTATAACATTCTGTGAAAACATAGTTTTACCATGTGACAATTTACACTACTCTGAGCTTGGCACATTGAGCTTAGATAGTCCCCAAAATCAAAGAAACAAAACATCAGACACTTAATAAAACTTTCAAATTAAAGAAAATTAGATTTGAGTTGCTGCTTTAGCCGAAACTTGATAATAAATGACCTCATTACTCATTCAGAAACACATTGTCAAGAATAATCAATTACTGTTGTCATAGCAAAAACGATTAACAGTGCAATAAAAAAAGAAAGCAATATAGACGTAATTACCTTTGAAAGACCAAACCTACACGCTACTAGAAAATAGATATCAGTTACACCTCCATCCACCCACTGAACAACACACTACTCTGTATTTCTACTCAGGTAAGTCTGTCCAATCTATTATTACTAATCTCTATAGTGTTTAGTGTAGCGAGCATTAAAGATCAAGTCATCCAAATGTCTTAAATATTGTCTGTGAATATCAGTTACATAGTGACAATGTATATTTTTGGGTAATTCTTGGTTACATGCATGCACTGCATGAAATATTGCAAGTCTTTATGATGCAGTGCATTTAATTGTAAGCAAGTTCAAGAATAACAAGAAAATTGATTTTTTTTTCTATATTTAGTTCATTCGAGGGCAGTGAACAGGACGACAATCGATTGTTAATGGTTAAATGACCCTGGTTTCAAATAAAATTAGCGACATTGCAAAATTCTATTACATTTGATAAAATTATTGTTAATTAGTAAACTCACGCAGTTGTTTCACTAACAATAATATTGGTCATTGTTGATGCTGTCCCGTGCAGATTCATTGCAGAAAAAAAATACAATGGATGACTCCAAATCGAATGTAGTACGTAGCTGGATCCAACAGCACAGACGAAGAAAAATACAGCAGTGTGTTCGGATTATACTGAAACAAGAAAGAGAGAAGCCACAGTTGTTTACATCTCTCAACGAGATTACGGAGAAGAAGAGAATTGCGTGTGTTCTATTTTTCGTATTACTCATTTTAAATTTGGCGGCTTGTGTTTATCAAACTGTGGATCGAATATTGTATTACATGGATGAACCAACAGTAGTTAATGCGGACTTTATTGAGGAGACCAACTGTTCGTTTCCGTATGTCTATCTGTATCCTGACACTACGCAGGAATTCAATAATTTCATCGCTAAAATTCATGAGAACCCAGACTACACAGAGCAATGCGAAGAAATAGTAAATGTATTTTTCCTTGCCAATGAATATGACATGATTAAATATATAAGCTTGCCAAGTTACATAACCGATGCTCACCTTGTTACGGTAAACTTATTTTATAATTTCCATGTACAAAAGTAATCATCTTTTTAATTTTGCAGGGAAAGCATCGCACTAACCTTACAATTACAAATTATGATTATCCTCTTCAGCCGGCCGTACAAATTTCTAGTCGTAAGTCGTATCTATATTTTAGAAAAAAAGATCGATGTTAATTATTAAAAAAAAACATTTTTATTTAGCATATGCAGTTTTGTTGCCACATGCAATTGCAAAATACAAGATGGTGATCAAACTTTCATTTCCCAAAAATTGCCATATTGTTAAAGTAAGTATCTGTCCAGATCCATACAGAAGTACGGCAAATCTAAAGCATCAGCCAGCTGCTGGTTTAGTAGTTCAGACATCGTCAATAAGTTTGAAAATAAAAAACAAATGAAATATTCTCATTATTTGTAGTTTTAGAGCGCCATTAATATCATTAAAATCATATTATTAATATCACAAAGAAGATCCGCATTTAGATAGATGTTTTTCTTTTTCTTTTAATTTATAGATGTTAGTAGATCCATCACCGGAGACATACCATATGTACAGTAGATACGCAGACAATTATATATTACAACGTGGCAGATATCAAATTCTAAGTATTGTGCAAAAAGTAAGAATCACAAGACCCTAAACAAAAATCGTTTAGATATTATTACACAGGCTATAACTTGTAAAATAAAATACATTGGCTCCTTTTCCAACCAAATTTTAGACCTATAAGAAATAAATGCTACCTGATTAGTCGTTGATCACAAAGTGTGTTCCAAGAGCTTAGACCACACTTTGATAGATGGTTTAGCCTCAAATACTCTCAACAATATTAATAATTAATCCATTTCTAATCTTCTATTATAATATTTCAGTACAAATTTATCAACACTAAGAGAAATCCATGCGACAATGATTTGCACAACTGTTTGCATCCATGTATTGTGAAGAAATTTAGTTGCAGGTATCATACAAATAATTCACTATCCACTATTACTACTGTACTTCATCAATTTTAAAATTTTTCTGCTTTAGATATCCATTTTATGAAGCAAGAGACCTGCCCATATGTAATGACAGTTATGAGGGTGAAAAGATAGACGAATTCGGTGCATCTATAGACTATAAAAATCAGAAAACCAAGTTGGACCTTTTCATCGGAATGAAAAATGTACTTAAAAACTGCCAATGTCGGCATTTGTGCGACGTAACAAGACAAACTTTATCGTACGATCAAATACCTGATTCTGAAAATGTCATCGACATTTCCATTGCAAATAATTACGTTCGAATGTTACAAGAACTTTTTTGTTACGACATAATCTTTTTGCTATGCGACATTGGAGGAAACATCGGACTGTATTTCGGCATGTCTTGTTTAACACTCGGCGAAATGTTCGCCCACTGCTGCAGAATGTCTTTTCTTAAGTGTAGCAAAACAGCTAAAGGAAGTTTCGAATTAAAACAAACAATTCAAACAATACTCAAAACAAGAGAAGAAGAACCGATCCCAAAAAACAAAGCAAAAATTAGTGTATTAATTTTGTTGTTTTGTGTCTCAGTTTACTACCTATACACCTTGAATTATTCTTATTTTGATTATCCACTGTATCAAACTGTTAGTATTGTTACAGATGAAATCATTCATTTTCCACTCATTGTTGCGTGTGCAGAGAGCGTGGAAATATTGAAAGCAAAAACAAGTTTAGCGGAACAACTCAATTCTAATTGTGAGTTTTACCAACTGCATGACTTACTTAATCAATTGTCCGAATTCGCTAACAAAACAATGCAATTGTGGAATGCTTCTTCTGCCATCAAACAGTACGAACAGTTCGGAAATGACTTGTACCATTTAAGCAAGGAAAATACCAAATCAGTCGTCGGTTTAATACACGTTCGCTCACTTACAAATTCCAATTCTATTTACAGGGGAATGAAAATTTTTACGACATGTATTTTGCCAATTTATCACTTGTGTCAACAGTATTTGGACTATGCACTGTATTCAAGAAAGGTAATTCACATGTAAAAAACCAGAAAATTAATTTCGCTTTCACTTTAAAATGTATACAGTTGATATGAAGTTTTCTGCAAAGCAAAATGTGTTGACCTTTCCTGGTGAAAAACATAATTACATGTGCAACATCTATCAAGCAGTGAGTT
The DNA here is from genome assembly GCA_034683725.1 of Strigamia crassipes. Taxonomy (NCBI): domain Eukaryota; kingdom Metazoa; phylum Arthropoda; class Chilopoda; order Geophilomorpha; family Linotaeniidae; genus Strigamia; species Strigamia crassipes. The sequence goes on along the minus strand of JAQFXT010001258.1, from coordinate 10,258 downwards.
ATATAGGCAATTCCTAACAAAACACGCATTTTTTATTATGTTTTATTCATTCCAGCACTTCATTCTGCCACAAAATCAATTTTTTCATCCTAAACATATATTTTACATCCGTAATTATTTTTCTACCTCAGTTGACATCCCACGTCGAAAAGTAACTTCTAAATTCTTCATTAAAAAAAATTATTCACACTTTCTCTTTAGTTTATTCGAATAAGCACTAAGAAAAGAACTTGCGAAGGAAATGATAAAGTATCAGAATGCGAACAGGACTGCTATGCAGAGAAGCTAAAAAGACAACCATTTAATTGCAAGTAAGTCTTTCAAAGCAAATCCATTTCTAATTTTGTTAAAAATTGCAGATTGCTTATGACTTATTTTTATTACTAGATTGCCGTTTATGGAAAAGTCTAAACTACCGCTTTGCATAACCCAAGAAGCAGCAAAAATTACTTATGAAATGTATTTGGAAACTCAATTCAAGACCGATCCACAGAAAGATTGTTCATGTTCCATCCGCTGTCAAGAAACCATATTCCTCCCAACAATTGTGCAACAATATGCAAGTTCACAAACAAAACTGAAATACAGCATTGAAACAAATGTTCGAGAAGTAATCGAAGAAAACCAAAAAATCACCATTACAAAATTACTGTGTAACGTAGGGTCGATTATTGGTATTCTGACCGGTCTCTCAATTTTCTCTGTTATCGAATATTTTATTTGATTAAAACACTCAACTGAAAATAATATATTCAACCTACGGGTTCCTTGAAACACAATTTGTAGCTAATCTTCACAATTTAATTTGTATTTTACATATTTTTTTTATTTTGGTAAAAGTGAACATAAATATCACTAGAAATGTTGCAATGTATTAATCAATTTCATGTGCAAATACAATATTTTTGCAAATATCACAAGTTTACTTAGTTTTTGAAAAAGTAGAGAGATAACATTGACATTAAATGGAAAGTTTCAAACATTATTTATTTTGGACTGAGCGCACTGATCAACATCTTATATCAATAAATGATCACGCTTGAGCAACATTTAATGTTGACTTAAACACGTGTATTTCTATGTAGAAATGTTTAACCAAACCTCTTTCCTTTCATTCATTACTCGTAAACATTGCTCTGGAAAGTTTTGCTTATTGACATGACATTTGAAAAATAAATACTCCAAAGAAATTAAACAAATAATTTATTAGACAACTTGCTACTTGTCATACATTACTGGTAAATATTAAATACTGAATACATTTCAACAGTTTATTCTTGTAGATGCAGATATCAAGACCATTAAGAAGAACCCATCAACTTGAAAAACACAATTTATAGTCTTGAAGATCCACTCCAACTTTCAAAACAATTGAAAAGATAAGACAAACAATCTTTCTTACAGAACAAATTTTTCTGTTTTTTGTTGTAATTTACATTTCAATCTATAAACTTCCAAAATTAAAAATTTTAAAACATCAATAAGTATATTTGGGATAAACATACGCAATGGTTGGTCATAAATTCATGCAGCCATTTAGTCGGATTCAACGGCTTAGAAAAAGAAAAATGCAATACCTTGTTGGAAATGTTTTAGAAGTGCAATTGGACATGCCACAAGTCAACCAATCTCTAAAAAGAATTTCAAAAAAAAAAAAATTATTTCCTTTCCGCTTTTCACATTACTCATTATAAATTTGATAACTTGCGTTTACCAAACTGCGGATAGAATATTGTATTACATGGATGAACCAACGACAGTCGATGCAAATTTAGTCGAAACGACCCATGATTTTTCTCCATACATTTATATTTTCCCGCATACTACGCAAGAATACAACAATTTCCTCGCAGAAAAGCGAGGCAAAAGGTATAAAACACAGTGCGGAATTAAAGCGACTTTTGAAGGCTACGTATGGCAAGGCTTTAGAAATTGCACGAGCAAACACGATTACATAACTGATGCATTTTTTGCATTGGTAACTGTAGTATTACGAATGAATGAATGAATGACTGTTCCACGCTAGGTAGGTTAACAAGTGTTTATTAAAAGTGATTACATTGTATATATACTATTGGTCAGTTATTACTGACCAATTGGACGCGTGCGTATATAACGTTATACGCACGTTGTACATGTCGTATGTACGGTAGCCGTACGGGTTGGTGCGGCTAACAACACATCTCCCCTGTTTGAGCTCTAAAGATCCAATCGGCTCGGAACTTTCACTCCTCTGCCTGACCTAGTTGTGTAGGAGGGTCTTATTGGAGCGATTGGCGGGGTCACAATGTTTTCGTCGAATCGTGCCGTTTCATCTTGGTCCTCTTCTTCTGACTCGAGTATTGTTGCTTCGTCCTCTGGATTTGAAGTTCTGCCCGGAAGTGGTACCAGGTGAAAACGGTTTCGTCGGATTATTCGTTTGTCCGTATCCACGATGTATGATCGTGGTGCCGAATCGAGTTGTTTGATGTGTCCCTCTCGTCGCAAATCAGTTATCCAGACGGTGTCGCCAATCTTAAGCGGAGCTAGTTCACGTACCCCATGGTGAGTGTCGTAATTTCTCTTCTGTCTTTCCCGTCTGTCCTCCTCCTTTTCTTTTAATGTTGACGAGTTGGGCGTTTTTGGTGTTAATTTCGAACTTATTACCGGAACCGACGTTCGAATGGCTCTCCCATTTAGAAGCTCTGCGGGTGAGAAACCATTTGCAAGAGGGGTCGCTCGGTATAGTTGTAGTGCCTTGTACCCGTCGTCCGCTTTCTTTAGGCTTCTTTTTACAATTTTCACCCCTGCTTCGACAAATCCGTTGCTCTGCGGAAATCCAGGGCTGCTTGTTGTGTGTGTAAAATTCCATCCTTTGGCAAATTCTCCGAATTTCGATGTGAGCAATGGCCCAAAATGCGTGCCGTTATCGCTGTAAACGACTTCGGGTGTGCCTTGCTCAGAAAACAACGATTTCAAGTGCGTGATTGTCGTTTCCTCTTGTAGATTTGCCATCGGGTATATGAAAGGGAAACGGGAGAAGTAGTCCGTGACGAGGAGGTACCATCGACCTTCCAGTTTGAAGAGATCTAATGCAATCTTTTTCCACGGTCGGTTCGGAAATTCGGAGGGCATCAAAGGTTCGTGACGGTTTGCTGTCTCCCTGATGCATTCTGGGCAAGTCTTGACTATTTCTTCGAGTTGTGTGGACAGTCCTGGCCACCAAACCGATTGTTTTGCTAGTGCTCGACACTTTGTGATTCCGAGGTGAGCGCCGTGTATTTTTGCCAACATTTCTTTTTGAAGTTCCGTAGGAATGACGATTCGTGATGCCTTTAGTAATAACCCTTCGTCGACTGTTAAATCTGTCCGGTGTTGCCAGTAGTTTTGCACGATTGGAGATACCTCGTTTTTGGGTGGCCAAACTGTTTGCGCATACTTGATTAATGTTTTGCAGATTTCGTCGTTTTGTTGTGCCCTACTGATCTGTTGTAACTGTTCGTCCGTTGCTGGTAATGAACTGGTAACTTGCTTCACGTAAGCGACGATTTCTTCGTCCAAATCGTAGTCCCCGCCTGTCTCTTGAATTGGGCGGCGAGATAATGCATCAGCCAGTCCCAGATCCTTCCCAGCAATGTGTACTACTGTGTAGGCATGGCGCTGCAGACGTAAACGCATCCTCTGGAGTTTTGGCGTCAATTCGTCCAAGGGTTTTGACATAAAGATCGGGACTAATGGTTTGTGGTCGGTCTCTAAGCGAATCGGGATCCCCGTAATAAAGTCTTGAAATCGATCACATGCCCATGTAAGCGCGTATCCCTCTTTGTCGATTTGGGCCCAGTTTTTTTGTGCTGACGTAAATGTTTTGGCCGCGTATGCAACTGGTCGGAATTCGCCTTTTTCTTGTTTTTGTTTCAATACGGCGCCCACTGCGTAGCTGGATGCGTCGGCTGATATCACGGTTTCTTTCCTCGGATCGAACCATGCTAAAACGGGTCTTGTCACTAGTGCAAGTTTCAACTTTGTAAATGCTTCATTTTGTGCAGGGCCCCACAAATATTCGTTTCTTTCGCGTAAAAGTTCGTTTAATGGGTGCGCTGTTGTGGCCAGGTGTGGAATGAAACGTCCTAGGTAGTTAATTGTGCCGAGAAAACTTCGAAGTTCGGCTTTGTTTTGTGGCGCCGCCATTTCTGTAATTGCCTTGATGCGATCCTCGTCAATGTGTACGCCTTCCTGATCGATCACATGGCCCAGGAACTTTATTCGAGTCACTCCGAAGACGCACTTCTCCTTGTTCATCGTTACGTTGCTGTCTGATAGTCGTTTTAAAACCGCCCGAAGTCGTTTGTCGTGTTCTTCGATCGTATCGCCATAAACGAGAATGTCGTCGATATTACACTGAGTGCCGCCTAATCCTTCCAAGATTTCCGACATTCGTTTTTGAAAAACCTCGGGTGCTGCTACGATGCCGAATGGTAGTCGTGTAAATTTAAAACGTCCAAATGGTGTTATGAACGTGGTGAGAAGTTGCGAACTTTCGTCCAACTCGCATTGCCAAAATCCATGATTCGCATCCAATTTTGAAAAATATTTTGCAGTTCCTAGTCGTCCAAAGATGCTCTCCGTGTTTGGCATTGGGAAAATTTCTCTTTTTACGTAAACGTTGAGTGGCACGTAATCTACGCACATGCGGATGGTGCCGTCTGGCTTGGGGACCGTGACAAGTCCTGAACACCAGTCGGTTGGCTCGTCCACTGGCAGGATAACGCCCAAGAGCAGCATTTTGTCAAGATTTTTCCTAATTTCGTTCAACCTGGGTATCGGCGCACGTCGTGGTGTCGTTAACGCGTGAAGAATGGCCCCGTCTCGTAATCTGATTTTATATGGAATTCTGACGCGCCCCAATCCTCTAAAAATGTTCGGAAATTCCGTTTCGGGTTTTACCGTAGAATGTGATTTTTCGGTCGGATCCGTGCACGTCTGTATTCGTTTTACTATGTTCAGCTCTTCGCACGTGTTTCCGTCCAATAAAGGTTGTCCGAGGTTCTTGACCACGAATATTTCCGTCAGTTTCGATTTTCCTCGGTACGAGATGATTTCTTTAAAACTGCCCACTGTATCCAGGGTTCCTTGGTTTGCATTTTTTAACAATTTCCCCGGTTTTTGCAACTGTATGGATGGGAAGTGATTTTTGAATGTTGCGAGCGAAATGCAGGTGACGTCTGCTCCGGTATCGGCGCGAAACGATAGACGTGTCTTCCGGATTTCGGCTGTGACGGTCCATCGTGTTATCCTTTGGACCAAGTTCACGTTTCGCACGTGGCCCAAAAAATGATAGTCCGATTCGTCGTCGCTTTGAATAATTTCAACTTTGGCTGCTTTCGCTGACCGGCACATACGTGAATAATGTCCTGTTCTTTTGCAATTTGTGCACTTGGATGAAATTGCAGGGCACTTTGGTGTGTAATGCGTTTCATATCCGCACTTTCCACATGGTTCACCACTTTCTATCGGTTTTGGATTTGGTCACGATGGTTTTCCTTTGTATTTTTGTTTGTCTGGTTGGTCAGTCCTAATGCGTCCAACTTCAGTCTTGATTTCCGATTTGATTTCGTTTTTGGTGTCCAGTGTTGATTGCAGATCGCCCTGTTGTCGACGGACTTGTTCGTTCATGCGTGCCGTGTCAATTGCCTTTTTTAGCGTCAGATCATCGACCATCTGCAGCTTCTCGCATAATTGTCGATTCCGCATGCCGATGACGATGCGGTCGCATATCAATGTATCGTGAATATTATCGCTCGTCAATTTACTTAATTCGCAAGTGTCGGCCATCGTATATAATGCGGTAACGAAGTCATCTACGGATTCGCTCTCTTGCTGGATGCGCTGGTTGAAACGCGCTCGTTCGTAGATTAAATTCTTTTTCGCGGTAAATTGGCCATCGAATGCTGTGATGACTGCATTGAAAACTTTCAGTTCGGCTTCGGTCAGGTTTGTCTTTTTAAGGATGTCTTCTGCTTTTTCTCCCATGCAATATAGGAGGCCATTGATCTTGGCCGCGTCCGATTTCTCGTCAAGTCCGGAGAAATACAAATAGCGCATGAAACGCGTTTTCCATTGTAGCCAACTGGATGTTTGCGAAAAGTCGAATCGGTCTGGTTGTGTAATGCCTGCCATCGTTTTTATGTCGGTTTAACCGCTGCCACCATGTAGTATTACGAATGAATGAATGAATGACTGTTCCACGCTAGGTAGGTTAACAAGTGTTTATTAAAAGTGATTACATTGTATATATACTATTGGTCAGTTATTACTGACCAATTGGACGCGTGCGTATATAACGTTATACGCACGTTGTACATGTCGTATGTACGGTAGCCGTACGGGTTGGTGCGGCTAACAACACAGTAACCCTCAGTTTTATTCCACGCACAGATAAAAAAAGTCTTATAAAAAAGTCTTAGACAAGTCATAACTACATTGCAGGGCAAATCCCGGCGTAATCTTACGTTTAAAGATTACGAGAATCTTTTGATGCCGGGTGCTGAAATTTCAAGCCGTGAGTAAAAACACCAACAGTAATGTGAGTACACCTATCCCCCGATTTACACGGAAGATAAGTTCTGCACAAAACCGTGTAAATTGAAATCTTGGATTTTGCTAACTAAAATCGTGTAAAACGAAAATAACCCCAAAATGTGCATGATTCGGTCATTTATTTAAGTAAAACAAAAGTAAGACATCTTAGAAAACTTAAAATTATACTTAGTTTATAAAACAACAAACGTACGAATGTAATACAATACACGTATTTTACAACACCGGGAATCCCCCGTTGTTTTCATCAGTGTTACCGAAGGAATAAAATTCAAAAATGTCATCAAATCTTTGTACAGATGTATATGGAGCGGAATATACTGTACATTTTTATTAATTTTTTGAAATCTGTTAATTTATAAACCGTGTAAAAGCAAAATCGTGTAAAACAAGTGCCGTGTAAATCGAGGGATAAGTGTAAAGTTAAAATTTCTCTTGCTTCAAACTTCATTTTTACGTAGCAATGCTGTTTCCGTATGAAAATACCAATTACAAGATGGTAATCAAACTAAAATTTCCAAAAAGCTGTGGCATGGTATACGTAAGTGATCGCTTGTGGCTTTACTTTTTAACCGGATTTCTAAGCTACAATGGCAATGAATTTTTGATTTTGTTGTTTACTTTCAAGGTGATAACAGACACAACAACAATAAAATATCATGTAGATTCTTATTGCAAAACTGATCATTTGTTATTAAGACTATTACTTAAACATATTGCTTCAACTACTGTTCATAAAGTAAGAATTATTGTAGAAATAAATTTTCTGATATATTTTACAGTTAATGAATTCCAAATGTTATTACGTTTTAATAAAAATCAAATTTGCACACTGCATGTTTCTAAATTATGACACGACTAAGCTTAGGATCACAATGGAGATTGAACACAGCAGTGTTGCAACGACAATGACATCACTGCTTTGTTTGTCCCAAAAAAAATCATAGCTGTTGTGGAACGTTTAACTACAGAATTATTATTATAGACTTGAAATTTAATGATATTAACATTCATCAACACTAAAAGAAATCCTTGTAATACTAAATTGCATGACTGCTTGCGTACTTGTCTCATCAAAAGACTCACTTGCAGGTAAACGTTTAAAATTTATGATTTAAATTAAGTTGCATTGTTAAGTTGACTTTAACGAGCTGATTAAGAACTTATGCATTTAGATTTCCATTTTATGAAGCAAGAAACTTACCAGAATGCACAATGGTGAAAGATCTGGATAGGCATATCTCAGCCTGGCCGACACTAATCCGTAATGTCGATATAATAATACGTTGCAAATGTATGGATTTGTGCGACTTGACTCAACAAAGCTTAACGTGGGACGTTGAACCGTATTCGGAGAATGTAGTAGAGATTTCTGTCATCAATAATTATGTTCGAACATTCCAAGAACAAATTTCATACGACATAATTTCTTTACTGTGCGACATTGGAGGAAACGTTGGACTCTATTTCGGCATGTCTTGTTTAACGCTCGTCGAAATACTTGTTTACAGCTGCAAAATGCCTTTCATTAAGGTCAGAAAAGGAACAAAATCAAGCTTGATGTTACGAGGAAAAATTCAAACAACAGTACAAAACATGCTCAAAACTCAAACAAAAACAAAACCATTTCTTCAAAATAAACTCAAACTTACTGTATCAATATTCCTGATATTCATTGCTGCTAATTACGTTCACAAGTCAATTGATTCTTATTTTGATTACCCACTCTTCAAGACTGTTAGTCTTAAAAGGGACAAGATCATTCGATTTCCACAAATTATCGACTGTCGAGAAAGTTTTAAAATCTTACGGGCAAAGGAAATTTTAGCTCGCCAACTGAACACTCCCTGTGAAAATTACCAACTCTTTGATTTGCTCCATCACTCGTTCATATATGAAAATAAAACAGCGGAACTGTGGAACGACTCTTCAAATTTTGATTCCCACAACTTCTTTTCGCACTTTCCGCTAAAATGGAATGAGTTAGTTGTAAGTTAGCAAAAAATTGGACAAAATTTAAGAGCAAAAACCATTTACTAATTCCAACACATTATAGGGCAAACCAACCGGTGGCAAAAAGAATACGACGGCAATTTTAACAGCAGTATCAACAGTATTTGGAATTTGCACCGTGTTTAAGGAAGGTAAGAATTCTTACAAATCAAAATTTCACGCAGTCAATTAAATATTTTCCCAGTGGATAAGCCATACTCTCCACAACGTAACACCTTATGGATCAGGTGTTATGCTCGCCCCAATGAATACAGATGCAACCCGGAACAAATTGTAAGATATTATTGGTATTTTTTACATCCAGTGTCTTACATCCTGAAATCTATAAATTTCTTAGAACTTTGTTACCTCAAGATGACACTTTTCACCTTAAAAATATTTTTTATGTGCGCAGAAAACGAAATATTAAAATTGATGTTTCTCGTCAAACGGCAAGTTTCGCATTTTCAAAAACCAACCGTTGTTTTGACGTCTTGTACTTTTCAAATTATTCGAATAAATACTCCGAAAAGTCCCTGCAGCCAAAACAGTGAGGTTACAGAATGTGAGAATAAATGTTACAATCAAAAGCTAACAGGACAACCATTTAATTGCACGTATGTATTGCCACATGCGCGGTTTAGCAATAAGATTACCCTAATTTACGGTTTATAGCCCGCAACCATGTATAAGCCGCGAGCTAGGCACTGTAAATTAGAGTGCACAAATTTGGAAGAAATCTATTCAAATTCACTTAATTTACCTAATAACCCTAGAGACGATCCAGCAATCAAGTGTCTTTATTTTTATTTCTTTTACCACCTTAGCCTTTACGTGTGTCTTTTGTTTTTCTTCCTACTATTAGATTGCCATTTATGAAAATGACTCAGTTACCTCTTTGCACAACTCTAGATAGCGCTAAAACAACTACAAAACTGTATTTGGAGTCTGAATTCAGCACAAACCCCCAAAAAGACTGTTCGTGCGCAGCACGCTGTAAACAAAAGATATTCAAACTGTCAATTAGAAAACTGTCAGATCAGGACCGGTATGGAACACTTTAAAATATCGAGAGTAACATTCAAGAAGTAATCGAAGAACAGAAATTAATTTCCATTATAAAACTGCTGTGTAACATCGGATCGGTTGTTGCTATTTTGACTAGTTTCTCACTATTTGCTCTTTTAGAATATTTTATCTGATTGAAAAGTAAACAAAAACATATTACAACTAATGCACAGTGTTTGATTATTGTTATCTTGAGAACACTAGTTCTTGCATCACTCATCATTGGTTTATTAAATCTATTTAAACTTCCTTAGCACAAAAACATAACCCATCACTTCACTAGTTCACTGTATACAAAGATTGTGTAACAAACTAACCCAATCATGTACAAATTATATAAGTTAAGTTACTTTTTGAATCACTATTAAATGTGGTTGAAATCTGTGCACAGGTTTGGAAATGAATTTTAGAGGTCATATAATGTGACTACATATGGCAAATTTACTTATTGAATAAAAGCACTATTTGTAAAAACTGACGTTTTATATAATCAAAAAGTGATGTTTTAGTGTTTCGAATTAATTATATCAAGTTTGAAAACCCCTTTTTTATTGAATTGATTAACTGAAAAATATGTTTGAAAATTTGTTAAAGATGTTGCAGATGAGATGCTGGATGCTGC
>JAQFXT010001257.1:0-19157 GCA_034683725.1 Strigamia crassipes | reverse complement strand
CAACTTTATTATTGCGAATTGAAATGATTTCCAAAGGAAAACAATGAGATAAACAGTAACACGCGCTCCTCTCGCGAATGAAGTGTAGAACTCAAAATGGCGACCAACTAAGTCATTGCAAATCGCAATTTTTGGTCAGTGACGTTAATAGTGGAAAATTACCAGATTGGCTACGCTATTTTTTCGATATAGCGTAAGCTCCGTTAGACTTATGAGTTTTCCACTATAATTATAAGCATAACGAGGATTTTTATAACGTAAAAGTACATGGCGCGAACTGCGTATTATCTGAAGGGATACCTGTATTTAAAATTTAAGGATGAATTGGTTTATTCCGACATTTTTTAATCTCCCTTTGTGTTTGTAGCCATTGACCAGCACTGCCAGCCTCAAGTGGATTGGGTTTTTAATCATCTAGACAACGACCCACGAGATGGGCAGCTCTCCTTACACGAATTGGATGACCTGGAACGAGATGCGCACGAAAACTGCATGAAACCATTCCTAGAACACTGCGACAGCAACAGAGACGCCGACTTAACACCTGCAGAGTGGTGTGCCTGCTTCGACTCAAAGGGTAAAAAAAAAAAAAACACTTTTGTTTTGCATTTTTATTTAAAACAACAACAACAACAACAACAACAGCAACAACTGCTCATAATTGCAAATCCACGTCATCTGTTTTGGTAATTTTCAATTGGCGAATTAAAGAGTGAGTGATGCAATAAACGCTATAATAAATGCCACGTGCACGAGACTGCCACTTCAATCACCAAACGAGCTCTTGATAAATCACGTGATTTTTGTAATATTATTTTTTTTTTATAAAAATTTTCCCATCATTCCTAAAAAAAAGCAATAAATTCCTATAGACTTAAATAGCGCCCTCTATGCAGCAAATTTCTTGAAAAGAGATTCAAAATAAATTTCTCCACGTTTCAATGTGATATGAAAAGCAATTATTGATTGATGCAATTTTTCCATCTAAAACTGACTTCATCACCTCCCCCCCCCCCCCGCTTCCCTCCTTCTACGTTGGAGGATTTTGTTTACAAGTCTATTGGATTTCCTTAGTAAAATTCAATTTTTCATTTTTACCAATTGACATTTTTTTTATGGTCAAAACGTCTCCATAAATTTCCTCTGCACTTCAACATGCTATGACTACATTTTTTTTTCTTTATCTAACTCTATCTCCCTTTAAATCAATTCAAAACAACAATATATTGGTTTTCTGTTGAGTAGGAATTTTCCGATAAAAAAAAACACAGCGTAGTCCAATGACTAAACGCCAGGGCGCTTATTCAGGCGGCATCCATTAATGGCTAAGCAGGGAAGCAAACTTGCTTAAAATTTAATTTTTAATTGGTAAAAAAATAAAAAATGAATCAAGTTAGTAAAAAAAAAAAATAAAATAAAAAAAGTTGTCGGGAATTAGCGCTGTTATTAATTCATAGATCCATAATTACATTTTTTTTCTAATTTTATTAAAATTTAAAACAAATTACTAAATTATAATTTCTACCTCAGTGGATTGTAATTCATGTGCTAAATCGCGTAAGAAAATTTGAAATTTAAAAAAAAAAAAAAATTTAAAGCAGCCATTTTTTTTTTTCTTGGTGTTTTCGGTTACAGAAACACCATTTTTGAATACACAAATTTATTTTTATTTATTTTATTGTTTGTTATGATATTTAGACAAAACACGAACTTCCAGAAAAAAATTGTAAAAAAAAGAAAAAAGGAAAAAAAAAAACTTTTGTGGGTCCAAATTGATCCTGGGAGGGTTAATGACGCTCTAAAGTACAAACAATATACCGAATCCATAGTCCTTTTGATAAACAATCGCAAATAACAGATTTTTTACCAATTCCAGTTTTAATGACTCACTGATTAGAAGAGTGCAATAGTCTGCACAATGTCGTAACAATAACACAAACTATATCTGCCATCGTACATGAGATCAAAATGATATTATTTTCCGTGGACCAAGGCCAGGAATTAAGTTTTTTGGAGTCCTAGACAAATTTTTTTGTAGGCCTTTCCAGGGGCGTAATTTATGCCAACAGGCAACGTCAGTATAGAATAATCAGTTTTTTCCGAATAATTTTTTTTACACTTTATTTGAAATCAAACTGATTTTTTTATAAATGTATTACACCATTAGAATTCATTTAAAAGTAACAGGTTTTTTAATATTTGTAGAAAAATAAATTTGGGAATTTACATAACTACAGACTAGCAGGGTTGCATGCGTTACTGCAATTTGGTAACTAGTTATCGTTACCGTTATTTAGCCAAAATAGTAACTAGTTACCATTCGTTATCGTTACTTATTTGTGAATCTCATTACCGTTATCGTTACATTTTTGTTACCGTTACTTTATGCGAATTATTAAAAATTGTTCGTTTTTGGCCAAAAATGTCTAGAAATTGTTCGTTTTTGGCCCAAAACGACCAGAAATTGTTCGTTTTTGGCCCAAAACAGCCAGAAATTGTTCGTTTTTGGCCAAAAACGACCAGAAATTGATCGTTTTTGGTCAAAAAAAGTCCCAAAACTTTTCGCTTTTTGCTAAAAATAAAGTCCAGAAATTATTTCTTTTTGGTCAAAAAAGTTCCAATATTGTATGTTTTTGTCCAAAAACGTCCAAAAATTATGTGTTTTTACCATAACGCAATTTAACAATAACGTAATTTCGAGTAACGGTTGATTACTGCTAAATAAGTAACTAATTACCGTTACATTATGCTGGCAGCATTACGTAGCATGTTTACCATTACAGTTACGTAACGATAACGTCATTACTGGCAACAACATTATTGTAACGATAACGTACGCAACACTGCAGACTAGATATAACTCTGAATCGATTAAATATTGTCTCTGATGTTCTATTTATGTTTTCAACTGTTTTTAGCCCTGCCCTTTTATTAAAAAAAAAGATGCAAAATTTGAACCAAATTGCTAATCTCCAATCTAGTAAGCTGCCATTGCACTTAGCAACATTTGTTTCGCAGACCACAAGATGAAAATGCAAACCCAATCACCAAAAAGGCATTAAAGGTTTCGTCCATTGGCTTTAACTGGCTTTGTTTGCCTATAAAAGCCCATTTCCAAAAACTCAATGGACATTTCAGTGCAGTGTCAAGACAAACAAAGATGGTTATCACAACTATTATTAAGGCATTAAGCACCAAAAGAAAAAACATTGCAACATAGATTGTCCCATCCTAATTTGAAATTTAAAATCCCTTCACCATCACCCATCATTGGCAAATCACTTGAACTGGTCTAATTATTAGACAATATTTTCATTGGCTTCATTACACACTTTAAACTTTAAACAAACAATTTGAAAGAAAATAAAACTGAATAATGTATGTTGCCTTGTCCAAACATTTCTTCTTCCCCGATAGATCAATTTACTTTCCAATTTGACCACAAGCTCAACATTTACAATTTTTAAAGACGTTTATTTACCATAGACCCGCGCACTCATAATGGCGCCCATGCTAAATGAGTTGAAGGAATCGTTGAGAGAAAGTGACGTAACGAGCTGTTCCTCACTTCCTGTTTCATCATTCTTGCACTGAATTCAATTTTATTTTGTAAATTGTAAATAATTTTTTTTTTACATCCAATTTTTTTTAACCAATTACACGCAACAGTAAATGAATTAAAACAACGTTTGAACGGATAAAAAAAAATATTAACAGCTAAAAACAGTATTTGAACAAATTAAAACAAGTATAAACAGATGTAAACAGATGTTTAATGAATAAAAACAACTATTAACAGATAAAAACTGCCTTGAAACAAATAAAAACAAATGGAAGATTAATCCACCAGGTGGCATAAAAATCCATTGAGATTTGATGACATCATTGTTTGCCCCGTCAAGGTAAGACAGTTGACCACAATTTCCAGGGCTAGGAGACCGGTCCTAGACTGATGTCATCAAATCTCGATGGATTTTTATGCCACCTGGTAGATTAATCTTAAAACAGTTAATCAAAGGGAAGTTTCCACATAAGTTGTTCAAGTGTGAACTCGGCATAAATCACACCACAAAAAACAATGTTTAGCTTTCTTTAAAAATGGATAAATTAATATTATTTAACCAACATCTTCATTCAGAAACAATCATGTATTCCATTTATTCAGTGGCAAAATAAAAGTCTTTACACAAAAAAAATAATTTTTTTTTATATTTACTTGTTTTTATTGCACAAAACTCTTTTATAATCAATAATATTTTTTTTTTTTTAATCTAGAAAGACCATGTCTGACTGCCAAAACCAGAAGCAAGAGTAGTTTCATGGGTAAGTAATTTTTTTTTTGTAAATTTAAATGGTGAAAAGGTTTCAAAGACAAAATCTGAATAGAAGAAATTGGATGAGACAAATCAATTAGTTGTGAAAAGAGAAGAGTTTCACAGAAGAGTGGTATCTGGTGGTGGAGACAGGTATTAATTATAGGTTGATTAGCCAGGACAGCAGCTGGTTTCCCTTTTCCCCCCCACTGTCATGATGAAAAAAGGCCTGATAAATTGGATAAAACTTTACTCCCCCCTTTGCTATTATAGGATTTAGCAACAAAAAAAAAGGAAAATATATAAAAATTAAATTAAAAATTAAATTAAGAAATTTTTTCTCAAAAATAAATAAGATTTCCATTTCTCATTGCTCTCTATAAAATCCAAACAAAAAAAATAAAATTTCGTCAACAAACTTGGAGAATAAGTGGCTGCAAACAAAATCAATAATTTTTTTTTTTTTTGGAGCACATCATTTTGATTTGAGAATTTTGAAATTGAAAGTTTTTGCAGTTGATTGGTTTGTTTGGTCTGTAGGAAAATTCATGCCCCACCCTAATCCGATCAAAATCCACCTTTCCATCGCCTTGTTTCCCTAAGGGGGAGTTTATAAAATGTGAGACATTTGGAAAATGGCCAATTCGTAACGAGGCGCCATCCCGTGGGAAACTGAGCAACTTTTTAAGTGTTCCAGACACCATTTTCAAATTTGCTGATGTCAAACTTTCACCCATTTCCACTCTCTCAGTCAAATGTCAACTCGCGAGTAAATTATGCTGTATGCTTGCCAAAAAGGAACCGAAAGGAAAAGAGGGAAAAAACACACCAAGAGAGAAATAATCATCGGCGAAATGCACCAATTCCTTCTCCGCCAGACTAAACACCTCGACAATTCTTCACAAAGCACAATACAATGACTGCGAAATGTCAACATGACCATCTTGAATGACCCGCAATATCGGCCACAGTACGCAGTTTGCGCCATGTACTTTTATGTTATAAAAAACCCCCGTTATGCCTATACCTATAGTGGAAAACTCATAAGTCTAACGGAGCTTACGCTATATCAAAAAATAGCGTAGCCAATCCGGTAATTTTCCACTATTTACGTCACCGTGACTGTCACTGACCAAAAATTGCGATTTGCAATGACCTCGTTCGCCGCCATTTTGAATTCTCCAGTGTTACTGTTTATCTCATTGTTTTCCTTTGGAAATCATTTCAATTGACAATAATAAAGTTGTGGCATTGTTTCGAATTAGTTAAAACAGAAATTGTATCTATATTTAATATAAGAAACGGTTCCTAGTTTCGAAAATCACGTGACTTTGTAAGTCGACTTTTATAACTGTAACGTGAAAGTGCAAGCGCAAACTGAACTTTTATATTTTTACGTTACAATATTTATAACGTTAAATTGACTATAATTTTAAGGGAAAAGTACATGGCGCAAACTGTATTTTCTACGGTTACATCGATATCGTTATCAGTAAAAAAAGTTCCATCATTTCGTCGCCATTTTTTCGCAGTTTTGGCTCGTTATTTTTATTTCTTTCACTCTGTTTCGCTTTGAGTATTCCAGTTGAGCAGTCTGACGAGCAATCTGACTTGCCGTCCTGCATCGTTAGAAGTCCATCGAGGCGACGAAATGCTCGGCGACTAAATGAACCGCTACTGATAACGTATTTCTTCGATTAAGAGCCGCAGCTTTTATTCCAAATCAAACCTGTGAAGCGTTGCTAGGTTTTTGGTTGTATACTACTTTGTTTGACATATTAAAGTGTATTTTATACCCAAAACGTTTTCGACCATTGCTGGTCTTCCTCAGTAGGTTTTTGGTGCCCTTGGAAAATTCATTTTTGGCACTCTTTTTCTATAAGAAATTAAAAATTCAAGATGGCTTAATGGCACTCTTGAAAAACTATAAAACATCTATCTCAATGTGCACTTCTTTGATAATTACAAAGTGATTTTAATAACGTAACGGCACTTCTAAACTTACAAACAAACGAAACGAATGAAACGAACTTGGAATAGCAAAGATTTTTGAAAACACAAACTTTTGTGTTTTTCTTACTTATACTACTCAACCCTACTTCCAATTAAAATTTTAATTGTTGAATTATAGTGGTGGCTCTTATTCAAGAGTGGCTCTTAAATAAAAAAAAGTACGATATTTCTAATATATTAAAACGTATGCCCGGCATTACGCCGGTGCATTTCTCATAAGGTGCACTAGACATAACAAAATGTGCAGGTCTGCATGTTTTATTAACTAGACAATTCTTTTTAATAACGCAGTTCATTTCAGCAACAAAATATACTTGTTGTATAGATCAAATTATAGAATCGTTACGGTAAGCAACAAGTAAACGGCATATTACAATGCCTACTAGTTGCGCCGCTTTTGGATGTCACAAAATTTATTTACCGGTATCTGTTTATTTATTAAACGATCGAATCAAAAACTGCATTCAAAATACACTAGCGCGAAAAGACCCGGATGAAATCAACAACAGTAATTTGGTCTATTTTAAAGAATTATCTCGACAAAAACATCGGAATCAGCCAATATTCAGAAAAACAATATCTGTATCGGCTGATATCAGATGTTTATGATATGAGTCATGAGTCATGAGTCAAACCCTAAAGTTATTATCCATGGAAGTGACTTTTACCAGTGATAATAGAGTCCGTCAAAAGTTCGTTTCAAGTACGTCATCTCCTTCCTTCTGATTTGGCTTCCGAAATTGCAGGACTGCTACAGCCAGCTCGACTGATTTAATAGCGATTGACGGCCCAAAGCTGTGATGGCATCTACAAGCAAAATATTAAAGAAATACTAAAACATTGAACATGGCAACCTATTTTACAATGCAACCAATGTGTGGTGGGTGATGTACTGTCTACTGACTGTCAAGCGTTTTGTGGATACTAATAACTGTCTAGTTTCGTATTTTCCAGCATATTGGATTTCCCAGTTCTCGGGAGAAAAAAGTCCAGTAGTCTCAGAAAATCGTTATTTTAAATCAAAAATCGATATTTTAGACCAAAAATCGGCATTTTAAACCAAAAATCGGCATTTTAAACCAAAAATTAACGTTTTAAACCAAAGAAATCGACATTTTAGATTAAAAATTGACATTTTAAACCAAAAATCGACATTCTAGATTAAAAATCAACATTTTAGACCAAAAATTGACTTTTTAAACCAAAAATCGACATTTTAAACCAAAAATCGACATTTTAGACCAAAAATTGACTTTTTAAACCAAAAATCGACATTTTAAACCAAAAATCGACATTTTACACCAAAAATTAACATTTTAGATCAAAAATCGACATTCTAGATTAAAAATCAACATTTTAGACCAAAAATTGACGTGTTCAATCAAAAATCAACATTTTAGACTAAACATTGACTTTTTAAACCAAAAATCGACATTTTAAACCAAAAATCGACATTTTACACCAAAAATTGACATTTTAGATCAAAAATTGACCATTGACCAATGTAACATTGCAATGACGATTGTTGACCTACAAAAAATCATTTTTTGGGCTAAAAAAATCTAGTTTTAGACCGAGCTGTAGACCGAAATAGTTTGAGAAACCATTGCTGTAGCGCTTTGTTTGATAGTCGTTGACCACTGCTGTTCCAGTTCTGGCACGCAGCATCTAATCTGTTAAATACACATTTGCAAAAGATATTTTCTAGACATGTTAGCTACCAACACCCATACACACAAACTTGCATATTCCACACACAAGTCAAAAATGGCCTCCCCCAGCTGTGACCCAAAAAACCATCCAAACCCATTTACAAAAACTCCACCAATAAAAGTGCAAAAACAAATTACAAAAAACCTGTAAATTCCACCAATTCCTTTGTCAATTCTTCACCAAAAACAAAACTCCACTACATAACCCACAAATGTGATCCTTAAGTCAATTTTATTCACATTTGCAATTTCCACATGAATAATACCCAACTTTAACCAACACCTGTTTCCCTTCCAATTTCTCCCAAATCAAATCACCTTTTGAATTGTGATCCAACATCCCAACAACATTACCACTCATCTCCAAAAAGAAAAAGAAAAACACACCCCCAGCCCACACCATGACAAAATGTGAAATTTAGCATGTCCTCTTTTCAATCTTCCATTGTACACATCTTTTTTCTTCCTCTTTTGTGTGTGCATCAATGCTTTTGTGAACATGCACCTGAGTGAACACAACAGTTGATGCCATTACCTTTCCTCCTTCCTATCTCAAGTTTGCCCTGCCAAATTCTGGCAGGAAAAAGGGTGGCATTTGGAAATCTGTGCATGCATTAATGAGTAGCTTTTATGGAGTGTGTGGCTCCCTATCTCCCACTGCCAAAGGCTCAGCCAAAACTGCTCAACCTAGCAGATTAAGCCAGTGTATTAGGCCTAGGACTAATTGAATGGATTTTTTTTTTTTTTTTGAAACATTTTTTTAAACATTTTTCATTCAGCTCATCTTAAAAAATGAGCATTCAGATAAGATTTGAAGGGAAAGTGGTACAGCAGCCAATTTATTTGCACTTTTAATGGATTTAAAGTGTTTCAGTAGAAATTGGTTGGTTAAGAAATTTGAATTTCGACCGTTACAAACATTAATTATAAATCAAATTTGAATTTCGCTCGTTACGAGCATTAATTATGAATTAAATTTGTTTTTCTTTTTTTTTAAATCATCTTTAGATACTTATATACCTGCTTGCGACGAACATGGATATTATCAAGCTACTCAATGTAGTCATACAACGGTTGAATTGTGTTGGTGCGTGGACAAACATGGCGTCGAATACGCGAATACCCGGATGAAGGGAAAACCTGATTGCGGTAGTTGTAAAACCTGATTTTTTTTTTTTTTTGTGTGTTTTTATTAATTTTTGTTATTTTCAGATTCGATCGTTGGTAAAAACTCTTCCGATGATTCCGAAGACGAAGATAGTAGTGATGATGAAAGCTTGGTGGAAGGATCAGCTGACCAACCACTTGATATCTGATGTGGTCATTTTTAGATAACCGAGTGTTACGAACTGAGGGATTTGTGAATCCAAAATTCAACGCAGTGTTGTACAGTTCTTAGCTTCAGTGGATTCTCAAATAAATAAAATAAAATAAAATAAAATAAAATAAAAGATGCAAAATGTTGCTTTGATTTTCCAGGATTTTTATTTTCAGTAAATGAGTTAACAAAATGGAGGTGCAAATCAGATTTTTAAAAATGGGGATTTAAATTGATTTTGAGAATCCACACCAAAAAACATTTGGCGTAAATCTCAAGAAGAACATGTGAAAAGGTTTTTTTATGTAAATATAAGCAGCCATTTTTGCTTATCTTAGCAAAAGTAAAATAAGCTATTTAAGAAAAAACAAAAACAGAAAAGAAAAAAAAAGATACAGATTTCAGCCAGAATTTAACTCATTTGATTTTAATTTTTATTATTATTTAACTATAGTTGTTTACTTTCTGTTCTCTTTGCGTGCTGATCACATGACTCACCTTGTGACGCAAGGAAAAATCTGCCCAATCAAATTGTTTCTCCTCCTAGTGTTTAACTGTACAAATTTCTCCTTTTAATATCTTAGAAATATAAATCTTGTGTATTTTTACTTCCAGATTTAAAAAAAAAATATTGTAATCTTATCAAAATAAAAATTTAGGAGTTGTAAAAGTATACGAGTTACTTAGCAACACGTAGTTCAAATTTAATCCGCTATCTTTCACCACGATGGCGCTGTTCCCAAACACGCACCTGCGATTGGTTGGAATTTCCCGCCGAAATGGTTTCGCGCTCAGCCTACACAACCACCGTGTTTTGTTCGTTGCCATCATGTTCGAAGCACGTCTTGTCCAAGGCGCTATCCTCAAAAAGGTATTGGAATCCATTAAGGATCTGCTCAACGAAGCAACATGGGAGTGCGCAGCGACGGGAATCAGTTTACAAGCGATGGACAGTTCTCACGTGAGTTTAGTCGCCTTAAACCTGCGCAGCGACGGATTCGACAAATATCGATGCGACCGCAACGTTTCGCTCGGAATGAACTTGACAAAGTACGAAAACGTGATTGATCAAACGAAAAAACGGACCAATTAAAACCGATTTTGTTGTTATTCAATTCCAGTATGGCGAAGATCATGAAGTGCGCCTCAAACGATGACGTCATCACGATGAAAGCTCAGGACGATGCGGACACAGTCACATTTGTCTTCGAAGCTCCGAGTGTGTTTACTTTATTTATTTATTCATGACGATGAATGACATGTTTTTTTTTTTGCTTCAGACCAAGAGAAAATATCCGATTACGAGATGAAACTGATGAATTTAGACACCGAACACCTCGGGATTCCTGTAAAACTAAAAATTCTTTAAAGAACCGAAAAAATAACGATATGACGTAATAAAATGTGATTTCTCCGCAGGATACTGATTATTCGTGCATCGTCAAGATGCCATCGGGGGAATTCCAACGGATCTGTCGAGATCTAAGTCAAATCGGTGATTCGGTAATAATAAGCTGCACAAAAGAAGGCATCAAATTCGCAACATCGGGAGATTTAGGAACGGGTAAATAAAAACCGTTTAAAACAACAACAACAAAAAAAATTCAAAAATTTATAAATTTTTAAAAATATCCGCAGGATCCGTAAAATTAGCCCAAAATGCGAACGTAGACAAAGAAGAAGAAGCAGTTATAATCGAAATGCAGGAACCAGTTTCCTTAACATTCGCTTGCCGGTACCTCAATTCCTTCACCAAAGCCACTCCCTTGTCCCCCCAAGTGCAGTTATCCATGTCCTCCGACGTCCCATTGGTCGTCGAATACAAACTCGAAGACATGGGCTACATCCGCTACTATCTAGCGCCTAAAATCGAAGATGGCGACGAAAATTAAACATAAATAAATAAATTCCTTTAAAAAAAAAACAATATTGTATTAACCTGAAATCGATCTTTAATTCAATCCGCATTAAATTGTTTTTTTTTTTTTTTTTTCAATTTTTCAATTTTTCAATTTGTAATTAGTTACGTTGATTTGAACATAGTTCATACACAAAGTCTTATATTTTTAATCATTATTTTCGAGAGGAATGTGTCTCGTGCTCGTTTAAATGAATCATTACAACGCCTAAATAGAATAAAAAGGTGCGATATACGTTAATGTTAGAGAAATAGATGTTGGGGGGTGGGGGTTAACGGATACAAGTTTCAATTTGATTGGTTCCTCAGCCGAGCTAACGATACGACGAGCTTTTGAATCCGGAATAAATTAATCTAAAAACAACAACAACAAACGATCGCGTGTGACACTAAAACGTTACGTAGACATTGAAACGTGACAAAATGGCACAAAAAAGTTAATAAATATCAAACGTGGAAATAAATATTTGATCATCTATACAATTATTTACACCTTTTTTCTAGGAGATAAAATTTGAACGCGGCCACAAACGCAATAAAATGTAATGTGGGGGAATCAAAAATTGGGAAAAAGTTGTTTTTTTTGTTTTTTTTTTGTTGTTTTTTCTTTCTAAAACACCTATAGAATAAATGCGTAAATGGTTTTTTTGTATTTTACTTTGTGGTTAGTTAACAGAATGACCAGAAGTGAGTAATGTGGGCTTGAGTGGGTTTTCGCGCTTCATAGCTTGAGGATGCCCCGCGCGATCAGGTTCTCTCGGAGCATGTTGAACACGTTGAGTTGTTGGTCGAGCGGCAGACTGTATACTTGTTGGATCAGTTTTTGCGGACTCGCGCACCTGAAAACAATCATTGATATCGAAATGATTAACGTTTTAACGGTGATAACGATTTTTTTTTTTTATCAAAATGTTAGTTTTCGTAATAAAAATTGCAAAAACAATTTTTTTTCGATGGAAGCAATCGTTTTCCTAGAAAAAATGATCGTTTTTGCAATAAAAACTATCGTTTTTGCAATAAAAACTATCTTTTTTTAAATAAAAATGTTCGTTTTCGTCATAAAAAGCGTAACAAACGTTTTCATGATGAAAACGCATGTTTTCACAATAAAAACGATTTTTTTTGTGACGAAAATATTTGTTTTTACAATAAAACAATTGTTTTCATTGCATAACGATCTTTATTTTTATGAAACCGTTTGTTTTTACAATAAAAACGATTGTTTTTATCGCATAACGATCTTTTTTATGATGAAAACGTTCGTTTTTACAATGAAAACATTTGTTTTCATCGCATAACGATCTTTTTTATGATGAAAACGTTCGTTTTTACAATAAAAACAATTGTTTTCATCGCATAACGATCTTTATTTTTATAAAACCGTTTGTTTTTACAATAAAAACAATTGTCTTCATCGCATAACGATCTTTTTTATGATGAAAACGTTCGTTTTTACAATAAAAACAATTGTTTTCATCGCGTAACGATCTTTATTTTTATAAAACCGTTTGTTTTTACAATAAAAACGATTGTTTTAATCGCATAACCATCTTTTTTATGATGAAAACGTTTGTTTTTACAATGGAAACGTTTGTTTTTACAATGAAAACATTTGTTTTCACCGCATAATGACATCTTTTTTTCATAAAAGCGATAGTTTTAATCGTAAAAACGATCGTTATAGCGCTTTTTATGATGAAAACGAACATTTTCATCTCAAAACGATCGATTACAACGCTAAGAACGATCGATTTCATCGCTAAAACGATCGATTTCATCGCTAAAACAATCGATTTCATCGTTTTCACGGCGCGGATTAGGTCTTGGCCGTATTAATCGACCGTTTAATTACCGAATAAAACTCGAAATGTAAACATTCACGAACGTCGCCATCAGATATTGACAATCGAATCGATCGACGATGCCGCCGTGTCCTGGAATGATGTCGCCGAAATCCTACCAACGAAAAATAATAGATAATAACAAATAATTGATTAAGCAGTTTGCTTTTTTGTTGTTTTTAAATGCCTTGATTTTAAACGCGCGTTTAAAACCGCTCGCGAAAAAGCCGCCAAACGGGCCGATGACGGAACTGAAGACAGACATGGAAAGCGAGTGAAGCATAAACGGATAGATCACAAAAGTCTTCGATAATCCGAGCTAAAATGTACAAAATTAATTAGATTCGTCAATTTTTTTAAATATTTTTTTGATTAATTTCGAACCACTGAGAAGAAAGTTTGAAGAAAACTTGGAAGATTGTATTCGGTCGGTTGGAAAAGCGGTCCGGGTTCGCAGTCCATGGTTAGCCGATCTATGGCTTCGGAGTATTGTATCGGGCAGACGAAATATGGAAATCGACATAAAAACCACGATGCCTCAAAAATAAACAAAACAAAGTTATTTCACTATGCAGAAACCATTAGCATTTTCCAGACCAGAAAACTACAGTTTTTTAGTGGTCTCAAAATCGCACATTTTGTCTAAAAATGATCTAAAATTTGCGTATTTGGGTTTAAAAATTGCATATTTGGGTTTAAAAATTGCATATTTGGGTTTAAAAATTGCATATTTGGGTTTAAAAATTGCATATTTGGTCTAAAATTGCATATTTGGTCTAAAATTGGCATATTTGGGTTTAAAAATTGCATATTTAGTCTAAAATTGGCATATTTGGATTTAAAAATTGCATATTTGGTCTAAAATTGGCATATTTGGGTTTAAAAATAGCATATTTGGTCTAAAAATTGCATATTTGGTCTAACAATTGCATATTTTGTCTAACAATTGCATATTTGGTCTAAAAATGGTCTAAATTTTGCATATTTTGTCTAAAAATGGTCTAAATTTTGCATATATTGTCTAAAAATGGTCTACATTTTGTATATTTGGTCTAAATTTTGCATATTTGGTCTAAATTTTGCATATTTTGTCTAAGAATGGTCTAAATTTTGCATATTTTGTCTAAAAATGGTCTAAATTTTGCATATTTTGTCTAAAAATAATCTAAATTTTGCATATTTTGTCTAAAAATGATCTAAATTTTGCATATTTTGTCTAAAAATAATCTAAAATCAAAAATTAGAACGTGATTACATCGATAGTGAAAATATTTACAATCAATCCAAATATTACGGTGAATATTCCTCCTCCGATAAATCCTTCCCACGTCTTTTTAGGCGATAACTTTATCAGGGGTGTTTTACCGAAGAAAAATCCACACATATAAGCCATAACATCGTTGCATACAATCATGGAAACGGGAACAATAAACCTAAAAACGATTCATCGATTAAAATAAAATGAAATTACATAATTCGATAGAAATTGATTTGATATCGCT
The DNA here is from genome assembly GCA_034683725.1 of Strigamia crassipes. Taxonomy (NCBI): domain Eukaryota; kingdom Metazoa; phylum Arthropoda; class Chilopoda; order Geophilomorpha; family Linotaeniidae; genus Strigamia; species Strigamia crassipes. Next base: position 4,540 of record JAQFXT010001257.1, on the reverse strand, counting down.
TACTCACCAGACTAATCCTTCAAACATATTTTGTATGAGGAGATACGATTGGCTCACAATAATCAAAAGTGTCACATGAGTCCAAGCAAACTTTGAAATTAAGAAAAAAATTAATGATATGTGTGTATTTTTTAATGTTATTATTTTTTTTTTACCAATGAAAATTGTTTCAAGTAATATTTCTTGACGAGACTTAAAACAAACCACACAAAGCCAATTATATACATACAAAAGGAGATGAACCGATGATAGGTTACCAAGGGAATAAGGAAGTCCTAAAAATTCAAATTTAAATTTAATCAAAATTTAAAAAATTCAATCAAAACCGCAAAAAAAAATTTAAAAATTCAAAATATGTTCAAAAGATTCAATAAAAGCCTAAAAAAATCCAACAATATTTTTAAAAAATTCAAAAACTTCAATTAAAATAAAATAAGTCAGAAAAACTTCTATAAAAACCCAAAATAAGTCACAAAACTTCAATAAAAATCTAAAATAAGTCAGAAAACTTCAATAAAAATCCAAAATAAGTCACAAAACTTCAATAAAAATCTAAAATAAGTCAGAAAACTTCAATAAAAATCCAAAATGAGTCACAAAACTTCAATAAAAACCCAAAATAAGTCACAAAACTACAAAAATAAACCAAAAAAGTCACAAAAAGTCACTGAAAATAATAAAAAAAATTCATAAACTCAAAAAATTCAAAAAAAATTCAATAAAAATTCAAAAATTCTCCAAAAAAAATTCAAAAAATTCAATAAAAGTTCTAAAAAATGCAAAACAAAATCAAAAAAAAAAATCTAAAAATTCTAGAAAAAAAAATATAAAAAAATTTAAATCAAAATTCAAAACAATTCAAAACAATTCAAACAAAAAAAACCAAATACCCACCGTCTTGTGGAAGAGGACGCCAAAGTAGTCCACCATACTTTCTCCGTAAAAGAAATAATTGGATGTGAGCAGAAAATACCACGATAAAGACCGAAACCAGGGTAAACCGTGGATTTTATAAACTGCATATCCAATATTGATTATTTCCGAAAAGCATTTCACCTGTACCAGAAGCGCCTTAAAAAAAATATCAATCAATCAAAAAAAAATTAAAAAAATTAAAAAATTAAAAAAATTAAAAATAAAACCGAACTGTGAACATGAGAGCCAAAGGTCCGCACCAAATGATGACACCGAATATAAGTATCATAATCCAAGTGAAAATTCCCCGAATAATCCAATTTTTCCATCTAAAAACCAAAAAAAAAGACATCAAAAATCATCAAAAATTATGAAAAATCATCAAACATCATCAAAAATTATGAAAAATCATCAAACAACATCAAAAATTATGAAAAATCATCAAACATCATCAAAAATTATGAAAAATCATCAAACATCATCAAAATTTATAAAAAATCATCAAACATCATCAAAATTTATGAAAAATCACCAAAAATTATTTATGAAAAATCATCAAAAATTATTTTTTTTAAATCATCAAAAAAATCAAGAAAATTATTTATGAAAAATCATCAAAAATTATTTTTTTTAAATCATCAAAAAAATCTAGAAAATTATTTTAAAAAATCATCAAAAAAATCAAGAAAATTCATGAAAAATCATGAAAAATCATTTTAAAAATCATGAAAAATCATGAAAAATCATGAAAAATCATGAAAAATCATTTAAAAAATCATGAAAAATTATAAAAACTCATCAAAAAATGTCAATTCATCCATTAATACCTCTGGGAAAACCCAGCCAGCGCTTGGTCTAACACTTCAGCCGTTTTATCGGTTCCTTGAGGAATTTGTTGAGACATTTCCTCAATAAATTTGTCCTCGGGAAGCTTGTCATCCTCCGAGTCCACGGCGCCATCCCCTCGGTTCGCTTCCTCTTTATCTTCACGTTCGCTTCGATCTTCCGGAATATCCGACAACTACAAAAACGAAAAACAAAAAATCGTTAAAATTTTCAATGCTTTGCGTTTCCATCGTTCGTTTGGCCCTGAAATATCGTATTTTGCGCAATTCCGCTCTCAATTTCGTCCAAGAACGTAAACAAATCATTTTTTCTTGATTTTATTAATTTTATTTTAATTTTTCATTTTTTCGATTTTTGTTGTTTTGAAACGAAAATGTTTTATCACCTGTTCGTTACTACGTTCGTTTCCTCGGTCGCTTTCGGGGTGTCTCCTCCGTACGTCGGTCATTTGTAGGTACGGTTATATTGTTAAATATGGTTCTGTGTTTTTCTATATGCACCTACGATGCGAGTACATACATACATGCAATTGGTCGTGTTGCCCCGTTGCCCGATCGATCAAATGTTGTGTTTTCGATGGTGTCGTCACTCGTAATGGGTGGAATGACAGCGCAACGGAAATACTTAAAAATATCACTAATATTTTTATTAATTTAATGGTTTTTTGAGTTATTTTATAATTATATTCAAATTTAAACATCGAATTTGTGATTCAATACGTTAATTTTATAGAATACGATCTTTTTCTTTTTTTAAAATTATTTTTGTTTCTCCTTTTCGATAAACCGGAGGAAGCCAATGCGGAGATCGAGTTTCCACCGCGGCAAATTTAATTTTTTTTTCCATTCAATTTAAATGTGATTAATTCGTTTATTTCTGCGTACAATACACGAAAAAAATTTATTTTTTACCACACAAAATAAACAAACTCAAACAAAATTAATAATTTCAATGGGACTGTCGTTGCCTTGAGTCCAACTACCGTAGCTCAAAGGTGACAGCACGTTTTCGTTGACCGTATTCACGCATGATGGAGGCGAAATTAAACAAATTAAATTCCCATTTCCATCCACATTGCTCATCCGTGGCGACGAAACTGGCGTAACGGACGATGATTTTTCACCGGCCTCTATCACAACAAAATCACAATACTCCAACATCTCCGCCTAAATAAATTTAAAAAAATCAAAATAAATGAATAAAATCGAAATTTTTAATAAAATTCAAATGTCACCTCTTCGGCATCTTGTGCGGGCGAAATGCGCAACATTTCTTGACAAGAGTATTCGGGGCTTCGTGGAGTAATGATTTTTTCAGGCGCGAGTGTCTCGAAAAGCGAAATTAAAAAACATCTGGAGAAACTATTCTCCACACGAACAATTCGATAGAAAAATCTTGCGAGCGCCGAATGGAGCGCGAACAGCAAACTCGACACCGATTTGGAAATAAAATTGCGAATAAACACGAGCAGCTTCTTCAAAGCCCTCATTTCCTTCACGAGGCCCATGTGGCGAGATATTGAGTCGTTAATTCCCACCATCTCTTTCGATGAGTTGAAATAACTGCAAAATGATTCAAAAAAACTAGAAATTTACATGAAATCGGTGATGGAAATCAAACATGACTGAAATGGTCGAAAACAAAATAAATAAATAAATAAAAGCAACGAATTATTGCCATAGAGATGCAACAAAGCACGTGTTTTTATTGTTCCGTTCGTTTAAAATGTTTTACAGTAACCTCGTAGTAATATTGGACATGATTTTTGTTCATTTTTTGTTTTAGGTATAAAAATAATTAGTTGATTAATTGCAATTGATAATTAATGATTACTAGCGCACAAATTTTAATATCAGGGTCTGTGACATTAATAATCAATTGAATGAGTCAAATCGGGCGTGAAAACTAAAAGGTTGAAGGCACTGCTTTAAAAATTCTCCTTTTTTCGACCGGACACGACGAAAATGATTTAATCGAGTAAAAATTGTTTCGTTTTGTTTTGTTTTTTGGATTTAAACCAGTGCGAATCCTTGCGTGTGTTCGATTGCTTGGAGTAATTTACATCGCAATTGTTCTTCGGTGGTGTAGCGGGGTAGATCTAGGAGGTTAAAACACGTGTGTGCAACTGGTAGGAATTCTTCGCCGCCACCCGTCGATTGAATATAAATCTGAAATGAGATTTTAGAATTTATGATCTGAGCTGTTTTTATGAAAGAAGGGCGATAAAATTGCACTTTTTACGTGAGATGATGGCAAAAATTGGACGTTTTAGGTGCAATTACTGGGTATTGCAAAAATTTCACTTTTTAGATGCAATTACTGGTGTTGCACAATTGCACTTAATATTATGAAATTATTGTAAAATTACACCTTTTACATGGAATTATTGGCAAAATTGCAGTTTCAACGTGGAATTATTGCTAAAATTGCAGTTTCTACGTGGAATTATTGAAAAATTGCAGTTTTTACTTAAAATTCTTGCAAAATTGCAGTCCTTTTTACATGAAATTCTTGCAAAATTGACTTTTTATATAAAATTATTGCAGAATTGTACTTTTAACAAAGAAAAAAGGCAAGTTTTACATAAAAAGTTGCAGTTTTTAAACTAAACTTTTTTGATGCAAAATTGTATTTTTTGACGCAAAATTGCAGTTTTTAATGCAAAATTGCAGTTTTTAATGCAAATTGCAGTTTTTAATGCAAAATTGCAGTTTTTAATGCAAAATTGCAGTTTTTAATGCAAAATTGCAGTTTTTAATGCAAAATTGCAGTTTTTAAT
>JAQFXT010001256.1:0-19162 GCA_034683725.1 Strigamia crassipes | reverse complement strand
AATATATATATATAATATAATATATATATATAATATAATATATATATATAATATAATATATATTATATAATTTTGATGGCGTAAGATGGTTTGGCTGCGTTTTAAAAAAATAACAAAAATCAGATTTGAAAAGAAAAATAAATTATTTACCTCTATATATTAATCAATTTACTGTTCCAAATCATAAATGAGTTGCTCAACTTTCATTTTAAATTCGTGTTTTTTCCTTTCACTTAAGTTTCTAACTCGCTGAGCCAAACTCATTACATAGTAATGAATTTCATCGTGAGCGTTTGGAACACTAACTTTCACATTAAGTTCCGTGAGAATCGAAGAAATAGAATGAAGCACATTCAACATCTCTCGCGAATTTTCACTTTCAACGTCCACGTGTTGAGCGCTGTGTATATGATAACTGTCTTCGTCATCAATTTGGGGCCTTGCAAACGAAGAAACAGGCGTGATGGTGACAGTGTTGCGTGTTGTTTCTTCGGAGTTTGGCGTAGAAGAAAACGAATTTGTTGTTAAATCAGAAACGCTGGATGCAAAATGACACTCCTGTTTGATAGAGGAATGGTCACCAATTTTATTCATCGAATTTAATGTTATTCGCAAAGATTCTTGAGTATTCATTTGGTTTTCTGATTCCGGCGATTCGCTGTTTCCATTTTCGCTCACTTCTGTGTGCATTTGCATCACGTGATTCGCTGATACGTCTACTTGAAAAACCGGGTGTTTGGTCCTATATTTGTTGGAGAAAAAAATTAAAAACAAAAATTTTAAATTAATGAATGAAAACAATATACCTTCTGAATCGTACGGACAGTTTGTTATCCAAAAAATCCTCCATAACAGGGTACAAACGCCATCTAGGTGGACTGATATAAGCCTTGTTGTCGTAACACTTTTTTTTGGTGATATATATTCGTCTTTCTCGGATATATCTGTCCTTCAAACTTTTCCATTTTTTTAGGATAATGCTAGCTGTAAAAAAAAGAAAAAAAGTAAATATTAATGCACGTCACTTTGATTGCACCTCGAATACGAGGCATAAATATTTTTAAAATAAACAAATTTACTTGGCGTTTTAAATAGTTCTGCGATTGCTTGCCACCAATTATCTCTCATTACACCATCTCGATATGCAGGGTCGTTTGGATCGTACAAAAACGGATATTGTCGAATTACGGAAATCAAATCGTCAAGATTTACTTTGTAGTTGCGTTTTTCAGTCGCCATATTTGCCACGTAAGGATGGGCCGATGTGATTGGTCGAATGAAAATTACCGAACGTCAAATTTATTTACATCATCTGACAACCACAAGGCGGTAAGTTCAAACTTGATTACTTTTTTGTTCTGATTTTGTTTGGTTAATTTTGGGTTGACCTTAGCCAAGGAGGCGCCACGCCAAAGGTCAGTCACCTAAATAGTTATTTAGGTCGTTGGGGAGTTTCTATTTGGGTTGTAGTGTTTGTTAGGTTGTCTGGTAAACCTGAGATTTGACACTGGCAGTGATTAATTTAAAAAAAGAAAAAATTGATTTACCTTACCAAGAGATTTGGAAGTGGATGTGACTCATATTACGGTGTTTATATCCAAAACTAATTTCCTTTTTACGTTTGATTTAATAGCATTATTAATACACATACGGAGATGAACATAAACAACTATAATAGTATACATTTTGACAGCAGACGAAAACAAAATTACACAGCAGATAGAAACAATTATTGAGCAAAACTGATGACAAAGGTCACTTCCTAGCAATAAAGTTTTTTTCTCTTTTAAAATAATTTATATTAAAAATAGTGAAGTCAAAACAAATAATTTAAGTAAATATTAATCCCCTGAGTTTATAAACCGCAGCTAGTAAAAATTAATTACTTTTCATAACAGTGCATTAATTTAAAACTTGTACTTTTAAAATGCAGTTAAATCCTAAAACTATTAAACTCCCTAGTGCAATTTTTTAATCTTCTACAATTACATAAAAACCATTAAAGTGAAATAAAAAAAATCTATTTTTCTCTTTCGTAACACGGGTGGAAGACTTTGTGGCAAGTGATTCCTTAAATGCTGCAGTGACTATTGCGAGATTATTTTAGCCAATAGAAAACGCGATTTTAAAACATTAAGTTAATTATCTGTAATTAGTCGCTTTCTTTGTCTATTTTACTTACATAAGCACAATTTATTTCTAGATATGACAAACTCAAGTAAGAAAAGGAACTTTTAGCTTTATTTAAACTAGTTTATTTTGTTTATACGGTATATTTTTTTTAAATATAGTATTTACACTTTAATTAAAATCAATTTAATTGAACATTGAACTGCTTTGTTATAATTGTCTTTGACTTGAAATCAGTAAACAACTAAACATCTTCACATAGACCAAACTTAATAAATTAAAAAATAATAAAAATAAAAAAAGGACAGTACTACTATTTAATTTTCTCACTTGGAAATCATTATGATATATCTATACGAGCCATTTTTCTAAATTTTTTTTTGTAGCCATTCATAGTTTTTATTTAATTTTTTTAAATTTTTTTTATAAAAATACTTTTTACCATTTAGAATCTTCGAGAATCTTTCGTATTATGATATACATTTTGTTCTTCATATCATTTACAACAAATATTTCCAACATTTCACATTAAACCACAACTGAACCACGAAATTATAATTCTAACTTATATAAGCCATCTCACGTGCTAGAACACACATGTTGACCTTTTGCATTGCTGATATGCAAAGTGGGAGTGATAATGAAAAATAAAATATCAAGATAAATAGCTATAATGTAAATATATTTAACATCCAAGTTCATTTTCAAATACTTATTAACTATTGCACTCGATCTTCATCAAACTAGTGGGTCGTAATTAAGAGGTAATGTCTCCATCGAAGCTTTAAGTCCGGGCGTCAGTGGTCGGTTTCGCAGAGGACTCCCCGGAGGAGTTGTCGGCAAAAATCTTTCCTCGTCTTTTCCATCCCCGACCAAATCGTATTTTTTCGTTGGTAAAGGTTCGGCATAGATTTTATCCAACGATCCAACTGAACACATGATATCACCCATCGTCATAGTTACCTCCTTTTTCTGCTCTTGGCGAATAAGGAGCCAGTCAATGAGAAAAATGGATGCGGCTACCACTTTAATGCCAGCACAAATACCGATGTAATTATAACGGAATTTCTCGATATCGTACATCAGGCAAAATCCACCGCCGCTGCTGCAATGTGCTTTCCATAATAAACACGTTGAGTCAATCACATTGCCAAACATGATTGGAGACGGAATGTAACCTTTATTACAAAAAGAAAAATAAATTATTACATATTATAAATAATTTAAAAAAAAAATTTCAGATTTTCTATTCAACTCACCAAATAATCTGAAGATTACAAACTGCATACCAAGTGCAAATGATCTCTCGTGCTCCGCAACTGATCTAGAGAATCAAATGATGATCTGAATGTTATTAAGAAATACTTCACGGTTTCTGAAGGAAATACCTGAGCACTATCATCAAAATAGGCATTTGAGTTACAGAAACGGCTAAAGACATGAGAAACAACAAAACCATGAACGGAATAATGGTGTAACAGAAATGGGCGCACGGGCCATTGGTTGCTACGGGAACTATCGTAACTTCTTGAAAATCATCTGCTGTTTGGTTGCTAATAATGCACTTGCAGTCCGCATAATCCTTCAGCAAAAATGGTCAAATTATTAATTAAATTGTTTGCAATCGTGTATCATACCTGGTCAAATCGGCCTCTAGGTGTTCGCGTAGTACAACCCGCATGACATGGAGAAAAATATGTTACGCCATTACTTCCACAAATAGGAGCAATGTCATTTGGCGAACATTCGCAGCCCATGTTGCAAATCGCTGTTAAATTTACTTGAAACTTCTCGGTGTCGAGAGAATTGCTTTAATTGTAAAACATAAAATTTTTTTATAAATCCGAAAATTTATGTGAAAAAAAAAAATTACTTAAAATAAGGCATTGTTGCTCCAGCCATTTTAACATTATCACAGCCAAGGAAAAACAGGAGGCAATACATTAACAGACATATTATATTGCAAATTAGAATAAATTGGACGGCACCTAAGGAATAGTCAAATAAAATCAATTGGAAACTGATTGCATCGAGTCAAATTACCTTTGGGCCGAAGTTGAAATTTTTTTACAACAAATCCACCAAGAAATATACCGACGCATGCTCCTGGGATTGCAATTCCACCTGTAATGAAAACATGCAATTACACAAATAATTCCAACCAGACTGGATATTTTGAAACAACACCTGTGAAAATATTCGCTTGACTTTTACTGATGCTGAACTGCGTTTCTAAATACTTGGGCAGAAAAACAACAAAACCACTGACGATTATTAACTCCATACATGATCCAAGACATGTAACTGTGTACACGGGATTGTACACCAAATTCAGCATCGATTTTGGAATATCTGAAAGACCATAAATTAAAAAAACTAAAAAAAAAAAAAAAAATCTTTTTTTTTTTTAACTACAAACCTCGAATGCTGTTCCCATATTCTTCTCGCTCCTCCGCGTTGTATTTACGTTTGGAATAAGCAGCATTGAAGCTAGACGTGTTTTCCGAAGGCAAAGCTACCATACTTTTCTCATCCAAAATCAATACCGGTTTGTGAATACATCGCAATCGCTTGGGAAACGAAAACACGGGAATTGACACGAGGAGCAGTAAACATCCTATGATGAGGAACCCGCCCCACCACGCTCCGACCCAACGGGGATCGCTCGGACTGATGTTCAAGTCATCCGAATTGTACGTGAGAGCGTCCACGTAAAATGATAATAAATAGCCGCCTAATAAGAACCCGCACACTGGTCCAAAAGCCACCATACTGTACAAACACCCTGTCGAAAAAGAAAGAATAAGGAGTCACTACAACAGTTTAATGGAAAATAACGACAAGGAATGGCAGTGACACGTACCTATATACAAAGCTGCACTTTCCCTTTTCACATGATCGTCAATATACGTGGTTCCCAAAGTGAATAAAGGTGAACCACCACACCCGATAAGAAGCTGAGCCAGCATGAAAATAAATACGGCGATAGCATTGGATGATTTGCCATCGGTACACCAATGTCGATTTATATTAGTTCCACCAGGAGAACCTAGAAAGCTGCTGTAAATAAAGCACGATAACGCAAAATTACTAATCAATATTAATTTGTGGTTTGACACGCCATTTGTTGTTTTTAACACCAGAATTAATTTTTATTGGATGAAATAAAAAATGTCAGATGCAAATCTGCGAGCAAAAAAATCTTGTTCTCGAGATATTCTCTCCCATAAACCCTGGGCTCATGAAATAAGACGGTGTTCGAGTTTGTCTTAATATCTGAAAGGTTTAATCCAGGACACACTGACGGTTATCTGGCAAGAGTTGACATCGAGCCAAAACTAATAAACCGTAAGTTCACGCTTTCACACCAGATGGATTTACATTTGCTAGATCTCATTCATCTCGTCCCAGCTGATGAGAGCCAGATGAACCAAAATTCCCATCCACACAACACAATTGTCTAAAAGTTTCGTACCCGGTATGGTCTTGTATCGTAGCTGCCTTGCAGATGTTCTCTTGCGTTAAATTACGTTTGATTTGCCCTTCTATTGTATATCTCTCGGTAGTAAACTGAGGTAAGACAAAGACGATCGAACCTATTCCCATTACAATTGCTCCTGAAAATAAGATGAAAAAAATTACAATAACTCAAAAAGGAAATTTCCATCGTGACAAGAATATTGATCGAGGAAGTTACAAGTTATGGAAGGGATTTCCTCCTTTTCTATACCAAATTACAAATCAAATATTAAAATTTTATTCTTTTTACCGATTCCTAGCCACACTGGTATATGGCGACGACTTCCCAAATAACTGACAAATATGATGGTTATAAGATTGCCGATCTCATAGGTACTCGCAATAGCCCCAGATAGGCCGCTGGTGATATCAAAGCGTTTTTCAATCGTCGTTATGACGCTGTTAAGGTAGCCTGAGGATAATGTCTGTTGTAAAGTGACTAGTACAGAGCAGAGAAATACGAACACCTAAGGAACAACGTCCGTATTAATTAATCGAAAAATTGAAGTTGAGGCTTGAATATTCGTACTTTGATGTTGGCAAAGCGTTGAAGGCATCGTGGACGTAATTTGCAGATCCCGCAGTCGAAATGCACAGACGTGACGTTGTCCTCTGACGGTGTGCTTTTGATGTACGCAATTCTTTCCGGTTTCTCATTTTGTAAAAATTCACAGGTACTTGTACATGTTGATTCAGTAATTTCACTGTCCTCTGATGGAGGTGCCTAGATAAACACATCAAAATATGTCTAGTTTCTATTGTGTAATATGGAGATTCGTTGTGGTTACCTGCGAGTACAATCCGCTGATGGTGTACACGGAAAGCTCTGACTTGTTTTCACGGCTGTCCTTTCTTTCGAATCCATGGATGCCACTGTTGGCCATACTGATTGGATGTCTGAACAAGCCCACTGATTCATTTCAGGAGAAGCCTAGAGATAGAGAGAAGCAGATAATAAACAACTAGAAATTGCTCTTAAAATTTATTTTAAGAATTTTAATTTGAGAAAATTAAAATCTGGTTGAAGCTTAAACTGAGCTTTATAATGGGCTATCCATTAGCGAAACACAAAATGTGAATAACGCATCAAAAGACTTGCTTTAATTGTAGGATTTAGTTTTGTTGGTGCAGCTTTTGCAGCTTTGTCCAGTTTATTAGTAATGCAGGGACAATAAATGGGTATGTTTTTTTCTTTAGTCATTAAGAGAAGTAGAATAAAAAATTAATCAAAATGGGTAGCATTCAAGTTGCTATAAAAAGAATCAATATTGGGAGCTTGCATCTTGCACGAATCAATAATACTGAAATAAGGCACCAAGCTCAAGGTCGTTTTCTAAATTCCTTCTTTTCAGCTGTATCGGGTACCTAAGCTATGCAAAAAACGTTCTGTTTTCCCCGGACATGTCCTCTTTTTTTTCCATCCGATGGCATTTATTGAATATATGAATAATTGTCCGAATTTTTGAGTTTGACGTTCAAAACCAAAAAATTGGTAACGGTAATTGCTATTTACATGTGATCGGAACATCATTTAAAGAAAATTTTGGGGAGAGTAAAATAAAAAAAATTTTCTTTGCTTTGCAAAGGGCGTGTCCCCTCCTCAGACCCCGAAAATGGGTACCAAAATTGGCTAGTTGGGACATCCAACTGGTGGGGATTGAAGAAGCGTCCCCTCTTCTTACGGCGGACCCTAATTATATAGAACTTCAATTTAAAAAAAATCAAAAATAATTTGAAATGAATCCAAATGCATGCTTAAAGCCTTACTAAGCAACAACCAACACGTGATTCCCGATTTAGACCAGCAAGACCGTGGTCCCTGGATCAGATCAATAAATTCAACACCACCTTTCGAAGTTCTTCACATGTAAATTGACAAAAATATGGTGAAACTGACATGTAAACCTGTTTTCTTAAGATTTATTTCCTTTGTTTATTCTTGTCCGAATATTGTATAGAGGATTGCAATTTTCTTCGCATTAGTGTTTGATTAATTATACCAAAAGACGCCTATGATCAATCAAGTGCAATCGGATTTCGTTTATCTATACACAATAAATGAAAACGATTGTCGTATCTATTCCGTGGCAATATCAAATGTCGATTTTTATCCCAGTCGGATATTTCGATGAAATAAAAACTTGGCCAGCTGTATTGTATACAATTGATTTTTGTGTTGACCTTTTTCTTGGCAAACACACTTGATTTTTTGTTTTATAAATTGATTTGGTTTACCGCATGTATAAGAGATTTTTAAAAGTAAATGAGTTGTTGAAGTGGCAAATTTTTTTATATACATCAATCAGTAAGTAATTCATTATTTATAAATAAACGCAAAGGAAAAGGAAACAGAAAATAACATGGTAAATATACAACAAAAACTTCATTTTATTTTTTTAAACTAAAGTGTGGAACGTTGAAACGGATGTGGGCCATCGTACACTAAATTAGTTTTTTTATGGATAATAAAAATATGAATTTTTTTATATTATTATTCGAGGATCACCGGTTTATGTTTTCCTATTCTTTCAACCCAAACTTTAATGTCAACGTAAATTGACTAATTAATCGCAATTTTTTTGGCCGTTAGATGTAATTTTGGCACAAGTTTAGTAGACATTAGTGACAAAAGCAAACATGGTTTTATTGTAATGCGGGAAGTTATTAATATAAAAACTAGCGTGAGAGTTAACCATATTTTAGTTTTATTAATTTTTTTGTTATTACTGAAAACATCATTACACACACGTTTCACTCAAGTGACTCATTTCTCCCTCTCATTACGAGCAATTTTAAAACGAGCAAAGAAATTCTAACCAACAGAACTGTGTGACAAAACATCCGTGTATAAAGTCCTCATAATTTTCTCTGAAACCACTCGGGTGCATCAGTACCAATTGGGGCCAGTTGCCAGCACCAAACACTTGCAACTGGAAATATTTCTTTGACTCCGTATTGATCATTTGGATTTGAAGTTTATAACTAAATAAATAAATAACGCTTTCGTTAACAATTAAACAGGTGATTGATTTGTTGTTTGAATTTTATCAGGGAAATTAAAATTGTTACTACCGAACAAACATGAATGAATGATTTTTAAAACGAGCTGGCATATGTAATTAATTATTACTATTCGTTATTCGTACTTGCCCCACGTGTCACGTAACTTCCCTGATCAATTTCTTTGCAACACGTTTCTGACCCGATTTTCTTTCTAGTTCAAGGTTGAACTCAGAAACTATATATCTTTATAATTGTAAAACTAACAGTGAGTACTTGGAAATCGATACACATTGGCCATAAAACATCCTGCCTAGTGACATCAATAATAACATAAAATCGAATTTCAGTTAAAAGACCCATAAGACCAATAAAAAAATCAAGTTTAATAGTAAATAAATCCCAATTCCTCCCTTAATATTTAGGTAATCAAAAATAATAATGGTGATTGATTGAATTTAGTTATTTTTAAAAGGACAATTTTTATTTATTTTTAATTTAATTTTTTTTTAGTAATTGGTGCCAAACTTCACATCCCATGACGAATTTTTGATTTGTGGTTTTTGAAACGGTTCTAACTTTCAATCATATTTGTCGTATTTTTTGACATTGCTGAAAAGGATTTGGAATTTATACGTGTGACAGGAAAGCGCCTCTTGAATTTTTTGAAAGAGATTTTCAAAGGCTAGGAAAAGGGAACAATATAGATAAAACGCTAAACTGACTTTATCTATAAAATAAAAGATGTACTCTTTAGTTTATGCGAAGAAAACTTTGACTACACTGTGCGCAGGTGGAATTAAGCCGGTTGCCAGGCAACAGCAGTAACAGTGCTTTGGTGTGTTGGCACGTTACCAAAATCTATTAAAAAATGATGATCAGCACCAGCTGATGCAAACAGAAAAATTCAAATTGATTTACGTTCTGGAGGGAAAATGTAATCCAGGATTAAGAGAATACATCAAAGGTTAATGGAAAACAGGAATATGAATCGTGATTAATGTTTTGTTGGAATTAAACGACACAAACAATTCCGACGAAAAGAAATAAAACTCAAACAGATTGAAAATGTTTATACCTTAGCGAATTTTAATACGTTTCTAGCGTACAAAGAACTCGACAACCTTGAACAGTCCAGAATTATAAGACATGAATTTTACACCGCGACTCATTAAACGAGCAAATAACCAATTTTAAAAATTTCTTTTTCCATTATCATGTTTTACAAATATGTTTTAAAAATATTTAAATATTACGCAACATTTAAATTTTAAATTAAAAATAGATATTTTTGTATTGAAGATATTTGTCAATAACACCTTAAGGTGCAGCAGCTGTGAGCTGATTCAATTAAACCTTTCATTGGATTGGCTTCGTCAGAAGATTGGAGTTACAATCTAATTTTGAACGTTATGCCGTAAGCTGGGTCTAGTGACCTTGTTGTAATTTCCATCCAACATGGCGTCTCTCGCAACCTACAATTTGCACGAATCGTGTTTTTGACGAATGCAATAAACAGCGGCTGTTGAAGCGAGCAACACTTTCAAATTGAATGTGGAAACTGAATTAATCAACATCTAAGGTGGAATGTGATAAATCATCTTTATTACAATTTATACACGTAAAAGATTTAATTTCAGCAGAAAAATTAGCATCTTAGCTTTTGGAAAAATGAATTTGAATTGCATTTATCTGAGCCCGCATGATCATGAAAACAGGCCACTTTAATTTCTTTGACCACACGTGCGGGTAATGCCAAATGGCATAGCAATTAACATCAGTGGATAGTGGAAAACCGGATTGGTTTTAATCCGTTAGACCCGTGAGTTTTCCATTTTTTATTTATTTTATCGGCCATATTTTGCGCAATATCGAGACGAAGAATGTTTGAGGCGAGATGCGATATGCAAATGCACGATGCGTTAGTGTGGTGTTTGATGGCATAAAAACAGTCCAAATAATATGAAACACTGGTTTAATCAGTTGAGAGGGTTGAACACGCGTCGATACATCATGGAAGTTATAAAAAGGTGAGGAAAATACAAAGGAATAAACATTGTGCATGAGCACAAAGAACTTCCCCTAGTGAGAATCATTAACAACATTTAGAACACAATATTATCCCATTACGTTATGAAAAGAAAACTGCGGGAAACAAAGTTCAAATACCTGTATTTGAATGTGAGGACTGGGTGACTGGGTCCACCATTTTTCAGGGTCAAAATATTATTTTTTTAAATAAATATCACACAGTGCAATTGACCTTCAAAATATTCACCTGCAGGTTTTTCCTATAAGATAACGCGAACTCAAGGTTAGGTGGCACTATATTGACGTAATTATCCTACATGCACCTGTGATTATCAATATTATTACATTCAATTAAGTTTAGTAATAAAAAAATTCGTCGAATTTAAGTATTTTATGAAGGAGAAATGAACCACGGGCGCTTGAATAATTCATTTATCTTTAGATGTAAATAATAGTTGGCGCATAAAGTTAAGAAATTTTCATTTTTTTAAAAATGATTTAATCTCTTCCCCCAATTGGGTTTGCTATCACTTTAGGTTTAGCGCGATAGAATTAATCTTTTATTCCCTTGCAAGTACATCAGCATTAATATTTCAAGGTAAATCTAAGTATAGTTGGGGAATGTTGCTCCGTGCACTGATAAAAATTCCACTCACCGACTTGTGGTGATGCAAGATTAAAAATCTTGACATTCGGTTTAAAAGAGTACACTGGGATATCGGTCCAACTTCACTTACGCTCTTAAAATCAGCATTGCGTCATCAAAGATGTATAATTACACGTAGAAAAGAAATTATTGCACAATGGCAGAATTTGTTCGCGCTACTGGCGCTGTGTACTGACGTCAGAAGTAGTAAAACGATATAAAACAAGTAGTGGAAGTAAGTTTATTTTTTATTGTTATTTGAAAATCAGAGGTTGAAATTCTGATATTTTATGATTTTTTAAAGTCTCTTTCTGATAACTAAATTATCGGGTGGCTCAATTTCATAGAAATAAAACAACAGATGTTACAGCGAAAAAACGTACAGCTTGGAAATAGATTGGAAATTGAGATGAAAGACAACGAGTTACGCAAAACTCATTTGCGGTTTCTCGTACAAACCTTTTACTGGGAATCATCACCGCAGAGAACCGAAATATAATTTAATTTAATGCAAAAACAAGAAAAAAAAGAAAAGAAAAAAAAAAAAAAACAAGAGTTTAGGGAAAAAAAACAGAAACCGAAAATTTGAAACTGGGGAATTGCACGACCACAATGCTTTTACCTAGCCTTTTACCAGTTCTGACGTAAGCAAAAACAACGTCACGAGTAAAGTGGCAAATTCACCTTAAAAATTAAAAATGTATGTATTACAAAATTAAGTACTTTCCACATCAAACTTCATCTATTTTACACGCGAACATGAATCTTTAACGGCATTAAATCATCAGTATACGCTTCCTGCCACAAAACCTATTTTTTTTAAATGAATAAAAAAATAAAAAAAAAAGGAAAAAGGAAAAGAAAACTCAACTCATCATTTATGTATTACTACGGCATAAATTTCCTTCTTATACTTTGATGTTGCCAGGTTTGAAAGAAAAATCAATGAATGGCCGATTGCTTTTAGGGTGTAGCGCAGGAATAATTTTCTTCCTTCTCCCACCAAACATTTTATTTGCCTCTGAGCAACGAACGTTGTCCCTGGCACCTGAACTTTTCCCCTATTGCGCTCAACTAAAATGGGTTGTCACTCATAACCCCCTCAGGTGACGAGAAAAAGGTACAAACGGGCACTTTGCACTTACTTCGTCCGATTTCTAATTTACCCGCGGTGATATTTCCAATTAACTTGTACACAATCCATTGACTTCATCCAATTAGAACGAAAAACAATTTAATTTTAATCGTTTGGGAAATTCTTCAACTTTTAAGATGAAAACAATGGATGGTACGAGGGGGCAATGACCGAAATCTGCTTTGATTTTCATTCAAGCGAGTATTTTTAGCTCGTGTTCGTCACTTTCCAAGGTGAAAAAAAAGAAAGAAACTAAACCCTTTTCCATTCTATTTTAGTATTTTTTAGTTTTTACTAGGAAAAGAGTTATTCTTTGATTTTTTTTTTCTTTCCCGTAAGCGTTCCCATAGCGCCCATGTATGGAGCGCATCCGCGAAATAAAATAGGTAATGTCTACCTACATAAGAAATTTTAATTTTAAGTTATTGTCTGTTTTTGAGAACGGAACTGCTCAGATGACCCTAACTGGAATGTAGGTCGGACATCTTGATTTTTTTTCCTCCTTAAAATCAAGGCAACATAATTTTCACAGTTTGGTTAATTAATGACAACTAAAACGCAATTTTGAAAAAAACTTAGTGTAAATTTTACCTTAACCTTTGCTAACGCACATTCCATTAGCCCAAATGACCAAATATGGTGTTAGTTGTGACCATAAAATCCTTCAAATTGACCCCTGTTACAATGCCCCGTTGTAATATCGCATGACACCTTAGCACGCTTACTCGGTACAAGTTTCAGGGTTGAAATGTAAGAAAAAATTCGATAAAATGCTGCAAGTGCTTTTTATCATTCAAGGGATGCACTATTTTGTACCACTTCGAATGAATTCAACTGTTGTGATAAAGATGAGGGTGTACATTTATCAGTAAAAGTATAGATAGAAATAAACAGGTCTAGATCTAACCTTAGAGTATTTTTTTTTGTTTACGTTATCTGCGCTCTATTTTTGTTTATTTTATGGATCGGTGACCCAAATGATTGAATTTTCATTGATTTATAACGGAAAAAATGACAATAAATTACAATTGTACACGTTTATTGCTTTTGAGCAATAGAATAATTTTTTTTTAAATAAAAAATGCAGATTGGGGCAAACAACACAATTCTTTTCTTTTATGATTGATTTTTAATTACAATTACTACATTTGGATTTCTTCCAAATTGGTGTTTTCCTACTTCTTTTTTTATTACTTTAAATATTAACATTTACAAACTTCTAAATCCATACAATAAAAGCAAGAGTAAACAACGTATAAAATCAAGCAACAGGCAAAATATTTGCATTAAAAGTCATAAATCCTAAGTTGTAGTCAGATTATGTCATCATAAAATTGGTTAAGCAAGTTTCTATTAATAAGTAATAACCTAATTAATGTAAAACAACCAAATATATTAAGCACAAAAAAGTGTGAGTTTGGTTTGGTTTCCCCAGTAATTAATTAATTAAACCAATTAGTGTCATCGCATTTGCAAGAGATGGACAATAAGTGAAAATTATTTGATCGCACGAATAACAGAGAATTTAATAACGTTGAAATGGTAAAGGGTTAGGAGTTGGCCCCACAAGGACAACTAGAAAATCTCAAGGAAAAAAAAATGTATTACAGAGTTTAATATATAAAGTGAACTCTTAAATTAGAAATTATTCATTCATCCTCTCTTGGGTTATATCAACCGTAAGTGATTGTTTTTAGCTGACAATCTTGGCGTTATTTAGAACAGAAAATCCTCGTTCGTTCGCGCTCTGATTTCACTGAAGAAAAGCAGGATGCATAACATGCACCCCAGATTCAATCCCACTTAATATTTTACACATTCACGAATATTCTCAATCAAAGTTTTAGATAACGCGCAATTTGTCAATTTAAAAAAAATATATATATATATATAGAAAAAATTATGATTTGTAACATTTGTCGGGTCACGAGGGACCTGAGTGGCAGTTTTGGATATTTTTTTCACTCACTGGGTTTGTAAACTGGTTAAAAGTGCTCGAAATTGTGCAACTATTTTGAAAAATAAAGGTCACACATGCACACACATTTTAAAACACCTGCTTCTAGTGCTTAAAATCATTAATTTCATACAAGATAAAACTTAATTTTTGATTTTTGAACTTATTTGACCCACCTACAGTTAAAAACCTTTTTTTTTCTTCCTTTTTTATGTGGATGGGAGAGATTTTCTAGAGAATTGAATTCACGTCAATGTGAGAAGGAAGTACGCCTTTTTGCACACTAAAGCTTTTTGCATGAGAGAATATTAAACTGTATAACTTCAATCCTGCAATTTGTATTTAAAGTAAAAAGAATAAAAAATAAATAAATAAATAAATAAATAAATAAATAAATTTTATACGGTATAAAAGAATACTTTACGGTTAATAATTCAATTAAAAATCAGCAAATTTTCCTTTTATATCCACTGATTCAATTGACAGTTCAAGAACATTTTCTTTTGCAAGTTTCATTGCCAATTAAAATAAAATTGCACTTGAATCGAACAATTTAAACGGAAAATTGCATTATATTCAGTTAAGTTAAACTCGTCAATTGATTTATGAATGCGCATTTTATTTTTAATTAAAAAAAAGAAAAAAAAATTAAATTAAATTTGAGTGCCTATTTAATTTTTTTTTCGTACGGAAAAAAATGAAGATGATGATGATGAGACGGTACACAAAAAAGAAAATGCAGCATAAAAATTCTAGCGAGACGATTTCATCGATCTTGCATTTTCTTTCATAGAGTTGACGACGAGAAATGTACGATCACGACAGCTTACCTTACATTTTCGCGAATCGTTACGGTATTCAGCTGGACTGCAAAGAGTTGTAACCACATCGGGCGCTCTGCATGCAAACGGAAGTGTTTGTGGTCAAACAAAACAGCTGGCTCGTTCGTGCGCATTTTCGAAGGAAGTGCGTCAGACGCACTCAATTTAATTCTCATTTGCTGCCAAGAGATGGCGATAGAAGCTTGCTGCTATTGAGTTTTTGAGAGAGAATAATGGATTTTCTTTTTTTTTTCTTTTCACTCTTCTTGCCGAAAGAAAAACTAATATGATAAATAAATGGATTAACACGTCGGAATAAAATGCCATCATTAAGATCTTTCATTTTTAATCAGCGAAAGTATGTTTTTGTTGGCAAATTAAATTAGAGCAAAAAAAAATAAAAGAAAATTCAATTTGAGTTTTGTTTGCTACTGTTATTAAAGATGAATAAATTAATTTATTAAAACGCTGTGGAAAGGACAATGTACCGTGGATTTTGCCTTGAAGAAGATGGTTTATTACGCTCAATTGTGAATGCTTTGATTTATTGTAAAGGCGTAGCAATGTAGGCGCATAATTGACTAGTAATTTTTATTTGGCCCATTAAAGTGGAAGTAGCGAGTGAATAAAGCCAAAATGCATCTCATTACTAATATTTACTACCACAACTAAAAACGTTAGTGCTGGCTAGAAATAAATTACATCGCTAAAATAAAAGCTTTTGTTTAATGCGCAGGTGTGAGGTAATTTGTTGTGTCACTGAGAAAGAACTTAAGTAAAATCTATGTTCGAGTATAAATAAACACCATTAGCATGCAAAACAAGCGTGCTGCACGTGAGTTAACCATCTAACGCCTGTCAAATGGCATCAGTCCCCTAAGTACTAAATTTACTACCGTTAACAGCGAGACAAATTTAACTTTTAGCACTCAATTTTCCAAAAATAAAACTAAAAAAACCGCAAACCACAATAAATCATTTAATACACTTGATTGAGAGTCATTTATCGACATACACGTTGTTTAAATGATTAAAAAAATTTACAAAAACTTGCGCATCATTCACCGTGGATGTTGTACAGCCACGGAAAACTATCGGGGCATTTCCCACACGTGCGAATAAATCTATCCTGTCTCGAAAACTTGAAAGAACATACTCTGGGTTTATTGCACACCTCGTATGCATGAGCACGTAACTGTCGACAATTCCAGGCAGGAAGAGCAGCTATTTCACTAAGAGGTGTCGGATGCTTCATCCATTCAATTGCCTGCCACGTTGTGATAAAATAAACGTCGCTTAAATCTAAAACCGTGTCGATGAAATCAATGAAACCGGCTTGATAATGTGGAGTGGCAAACCAGGCGAAGTGGAAATACAAGCCCAATGGCGCTCTATTTCCATTATAATGCTTTTGAAAATTTTTCATGAACGTTTTTTTCACACCATCGGTCGTTATGGGGTACGCGCACGAGTCGGCCATGCTACAACCACGTCCATTCGAGCCTGTAAATATGGCTAGAGGAACTTCCCATAAACCAGGATAAGAGAGTTCCGGACACGGTTCTAAATGGCAACGATTGCGGATGGCATAATCCAGTGTGTATGGCCACACTGAGGGATCAGCGGTGGTCAGAGTGGCGTCGTAAGAGAAATTGGACGCTTGCAACATGGCAAATTGATTTTCTCCACCCGCTTGTAAAAAGGGCGCTCGCATCCCCCGAATTTCTTCCAAGGGCACTAAGCCCAATTCGTTGATTATTTGTCGTTGTCCTTCGATCTCGCGCCACCATCGATCAACTGTAAAATTGGCACCGTTGGAATGGCTAAAAATAAGAGCCGTATTGGGAATGTGTCAATCATTTTATTGTTTTAGTTTTACCTAATGGAATGTGAGGCAATTTCGTGACCCCTCGAATGCAATGTCTGCACTTTGCTGTAGTCGGTCCACTCGTGGGAGACGTAGAAAGTGCCGCTAATTGGACAACCGTTTGGGTTTTTTCTTTTCCCGTTGAAAAGAGATCGGTAGAATGCCCAATTTATGTCGTTGACAGAATCGTCAAAAGTTAGGAGAATCATTTGCGGAACTTGTTCCTGTGAAATATTTCCTGAGATGACAACCCGAAAATTAATGTCAATCAAATTTAGGTGATTAATCGATTGTATGTCGCATGATTTATTTATAAATGGAATAATTTGAGATTAAATTTGAGATATGAGATGTAATGTGTATCACAGGCTTCATTTACTTGATGAAACTGAAAGTGACGCAATTACACGGCAATGAGTGAAAATGAGTGGTTTAAAATGGGAATTACCTGGAACATTTCTACCATAGCAGAAACAGTCGGGCAATTTACACAGTTTTCTGTTGCACGGTTTAGCTTCGTAATGAGTTGATGTCTTTTTTAAAGGTGGAATTTCGATTCTAAAATGTGACAAAAAATAAACACATTCAAATTTATCAGTTGCTTAATCTGGCCGGCATTATAAATTTTAAATTTTCGTGTTAGTGTTTGCACGTTAAATGAGTATAATTGAAAATTAATATTCCGTTTGGCCAAGGACGTTGGTTTTTCTAGTAAAAACCTCAAATAACAATAACAATGGTCGATAAAAATTACCATTTTTCTTTCTTCCTTATTCTATTTTTACCTTACACCGTGATTACCGTGAGCAACATCTTCTGTCTTGTTTTTGATACTTCGATTTCTCGATGTTTTTGCATTTGATACTGATGAAACGTTACAAATTGTTAACATTAGAATAAATAAGCACAACGGTAGAGATTTCCAATCCATTTTAAAGTCGTTTCTCAGTTTGTAGAGTTTTTCTTGCCTCGCAGCATCAGTTATCAAAGAAATGAGGACGACCTTTACCTAGGTGCCGGGAAAGGGTTGTGCCGTTCTATGCTCCAGGCAACTCATTCATTCTATAAGTCGTGCATACTAATCTTGTATTAATGTTACCAGGTGTTACTGTGAAAGTGGACAATTAAGTGTTTTTTAAAAATAGAAATTAGCCCAGGTTGAAATAATTCTTTTTTAATTATTTATAAATGAAATTATAATAATACATAGATTTATTTTTAGTTTTCAAGATGATATTATAAGTAAAGTTCAATTTATAAATGTTTTGAGTATTCTTTTCCGCATTCTACTTAATTTCCAGCTTTGAGACCGGATACACATGATTGGCAAGTTTGTGCCGTTTGCTCTTTTCCATTCGCAAGTGTGTACGAACAGGTTTGGGGGTTCACACAAGCCGTGCGACTCTGATTTTCGCATTTCCAAGGTGCGAATTGTTGAATATTTGCAAGTGATGTAGGTTGCTTCATCCACTCAATCATCTGCGATACTGTGACGAAATACACATCACCCAATTGCAAAACAGTATCCAAAAAAGTCGTAAAAGCTTCCAAATTGTGACTTTTAGTAAACCAAGCATAGTGATAATACATGGGAAACGGGGATCTGTTGGAGTAGTAATGGTGCTCGAAATTTGACATCAACATTCGGTAAATCTCGTCGCTTTTCGATGGCGTTGCACAAGCATCCGCCATACTACATCGACCGCCTTTCAAATCCGTCCACATGACCAAAGGAACTTCCCAAAGGCCCGGATAATGTCCCCTGGGACACGGCGGAATGTTACATTCGTGAGGTATGCCAAAGTCCAAAGTGTACGGCCAGATTGGTGGGTAGGTACGGCGAACTGGTAATGAAGAGTCGTAAGTGAGATTGGCAAGTTGCAACATCATGAATTGATTGTCGCCCCCTGGTTGCAAGAAGGGTGCGCGCATTCCTCGAATATCATCGCCTTGCACGCCTCCTAAGGTCTTCAGAATTTCTTTTTGGCCAAGGATTTCTTCCTCCCATTTTTTACGACTGAATCTTCCACCATCTCCGTGACTGAGTAAAAATATA
>JAQFXT010001255.1:0-19186 GCA_034683725.1 Strigamia crassipes | reverse complement strand
AAATTTGATTAAAAATTACGAAATTTGATTAAAAATTACGAAATTTGATTAAAAATTACGAAATTTGATTAAAAATTACGAAATTTGATTAAAAATGACAAAATTTGATTGAAAATAACAAAATTTGATTGAAAATGACATAATTTAATAAAAAATTACGAAATATAATTTTTAAAATTATGAAATTTGATAACAAATTACGAAATATGATTTAAAAAATTATGAAATTTGATAACAAATTAGGAATTTCATTTACATATGACGAAATATAATTTAAAAATGACAAAATTTAATTTTAAAATGACAAAATTTAATTTTAAAATGACAAAATTTAATTTTAAAATAATGAAATACAATTTTAAAATGACAAAATTTAATTTTAAAATAATAAAATTTAATTTTAAAATAACGAAATTTAATTTTAAAATTACGAACATTAATAAAAATTGACGAAATTTAATAAAACATTACAAAATGTAATAAAAAATTACGAAAATGACAAAATTTAATTTTAAAAATGACATAATTCTACCTCACGTCCCAAAAGGTATTAATTGGAGCCTCGGGATTCCACAATTCAATCTTTTCAGGATGATGAAGAACAAGCAACGCTTCCATCGCCTCTTGAGCAACATCAGGCATTGATGGTTGATGAACCAACGAGACCAAGCCGTTAATCAACTCCATCGTGCTACTCTGGATTTCGTGGCCCGCTTTGCCCTGATTCTGAAACATCCAAATACAAAATAATCACAACAAAATTCACCAACAGCCAAAAACACTTACAATCAACATTAACATCGGATCGGCGTGAATTAACCGCACCATCCACAACAAAAGGTTCTTGTAACTGGGTCCTTCTTCCGACGGCTTGTCTTTAAATTTCAACGTACTCATTTTCTCTTTCAATGTCAAACTCTACAAAAAAAAATTAATTTAAAATATAAAATAAATATAAAATAAATAAAAAAAATAAAAATAAATAAAAATAACCTGACACAGCTATCCAAAGAAAGCACAAAATTTGCAATTTTTGTTACATAAACTCAGATTTTTGCATTAAAAAATGTGATTACCTGGATCATTCGAAGCGGGGTGTGACTGATGCACCCCTGAGTAACTTTGGTTAATGTGTCGGTAAACATGGCTCGTAACTCGGCCGATTTAGTATAAAAGATGTCAATTTGAGGCCACCAAGGAAGCCGTTGTTGAGTTATGATCCTGTAGAGCGCGTTAACTAGGACAAAGTGATAAGTGGAAGGTGATGATTGATTCAAACACACTTTGAGAGCGTCGGTGTTTTGAAAATTAGGCATAATGTGGAAAAACGAAACGAAACAATCGATCATCAAGTCGACATCTTGATTCACGCTGCTTTGGCCGCGAGAGAAAGACTTGCTGGGATTAAATAAAAACATCTTCAAAAGAAAAAAGAAAAAAAAAGAAATTTATTTAAAATTATTATCAATTTCTCGAGTTTAATTACCTTTAAATCGTTAATTACACATTGTACAAGAATAAAAATAACGTTCGAGTTGTCTGACGAGTTGATGTACATGGAAACTTTACACAGTTTGACGCACGTGACGGCGGCCGCTTCCGTCAACTGCTTGCTGGTCCCGTGCGGAATCAACGACTTCTTCAGACTGTCCAAAAATTGTTTCTTCTTGAAATGGCGCTGAGAATACGGACCGTTTTGATCCGCGTGCACGATTTCCTCCAAGATTTTCTGATGATAAAACAAATAAATGTTTATTTACACTTCGGCGAAACGAATAAATCCATCGGACTTACGGGACAAAGCACCAATAAAAGCATCTGGATTGGCCAAACAGCTGCTCGTCGTTTATTACTCTCCGCAAAAGTGTCCAGTAAATCGAACAGCTTTTCGCAAGCGTCCGTCAACTCTTCGTTCGGTTTCTTATATAAATCAGCAAATTCTTGAGGATAATTATCGAGCCAATTCCATATGACTTTTTCCAAGCTGCTTAGTAATACTAAATGAACACTTTTCTTTAAACTCTTCAATTTCTGTATAACCTCTAAAATAAAAATAAAAATAATAATAATAATATTAAAAAAAAAAAATTTATTCGAAAAAAAATTATTTTTTACCGTTTAACAATTTAATGAGTCGAACTACATCTACATTAACGTGTTGTATTAATTCAATATCGCTGCAATCGGGGTTTTCTTCGCTGCAACTCGACAGTTCTTGTAACCTGCGTTTAAAATAATTAAATGAAACATTTTAGAATTAATTAAATTACTAAATTATTAAATTAAAATAATTACCTGGCAGAAATTCGATTAAATACGGCATTGAAATGGTTTACACTGAGTGCAAAAAGGACTTTCGATGCTAATGTTTTCAATTGAATCACCATGGGGTTTTCATTGGGTGGGTTAATGATCTAATAAATTAATTTTTTAAATAAATTTTTAAATTAATTACTTAATTAAATTTGTTGGTTTATTACTTGGCAGATTTGGCGCAGCAAATGTTTGACATCTACAGGTATTTTAGTTTCATCATTTCGCCCTATATCATTAGGTTGCTTCAAAAATTCAAAAAATAAATAAATAACAGAAATAAAAATTAAAACCACATTTTCAATTAACCTCATTTAAACATTTCTCTATCGTATCCAACACAATAATTTGTGAATCGTAATAATTCTTCTCAAAATCGGGTCCATGAGAGCGCTATAAAAAAAATTATAAATAAATTAATAAATAAATAAAAAAAATTAAATTTTTACACTTTTTTTTTTTTTTTTTTTTTACCATATCATTGACATTGACCAGAATCTTCGTGAGACCACTAATAACCAACGAAAACTTGTGCTTGCTAATATTAATCAAACAATCCTTATTCTGTTCAACATTCATTCGAGAATGCGTCGTCTGGGGCCCCGTGCGGAATGGCAACTAAAAAAATTTTAAAAAAAATAAAAATAAAATAATTAAAAACATTTTATTACTAAAAATATTTATAAACATCTGGAAAAATCCATTAAACCATTTCCGTTTTCCTCTTTCATTCATTTATTTTCATTTCCCCTCGCAATTCGAAGCCGACAACACAGATGTAGTCATCACAACAAAATAAAAACAAAATTTAAAAATATTTAAAGAAAGAAAAAAAAAAAAAAAATTAACAGCACTCCGATAATGAACACAGATAAGTAATCTTCGAATGTAATCAAACTCTTCTTCCCACAATTGTTTTATCAAATTGTTTTCACTTCTCCAGGTCTTGAATTGCGTGCGATTCTCATTGGTAGTTGCTGCTCAGGTAATACAAACGTTCATTAATCGTGCAAAACCGTTTTATTGAGCCCAAGTTTTCGTTTGGGAACGTAGGAAAGTGTTTTCCGTTGTGTTTTTAAATGGCAAAATGTTACTCCCGACATTTCATTCACAAATCTCGTTATGGGTGTCACGCATCAAAAACCTGACGTCATTCCCGCTCATCATTTCCTATTTTCGTTAAATCGCTTCATTTTTCACACCGGTTTTATTTACCTGTTCTTCGAATCGGGTGATTAATGAAGAAACCCATTCGACAGGCCTTTGCGTTGCCATCGTCGACGAGACTAAGTTTTAACCTGCGAAAACATAAACAACGGCATAGCTGCCTGCCATCTTGTTCTTCCTTCCTCTAGCCACATCCGCGCTCTAGCGAGCGAACGTTGCAACTACACCCACAAAACGCTTTTTCAAAATCGAAATAAACGTCGAAAACATTTAAAACAAATTGAAAAACAAAGAAAAAATTAAATAAATCAATTCACAAAAACAAATTAATAATTTCAGTCATTTTTCCAAGTATTAAAACTTTATATTTATATTCATCAAACATCAGACTAGACTCGCATACTCAAGGAAACCATACTTTTATTTTCAACCAAAAAAGACTCAAAATTGAATCAAAAAAACACAAAAATGTCGGGGAAATTTTGTTTGAGTTGTGGGGAAAGTGGAACTTTTGTGTCAGCAGACGATGTGGCTGGTGGAATCGAAGAAACGAACTCTGAACCGTGTGAAGTGTGCGGTAATGTGTGCAAACACGATGCTATCCCTCATCCTATTATCGTATCAGGTGACAATCGACGGAACAGATCAACTGGCCCACTCTACAGTGCAGTCGACACTGAAGACATGTCACAAAGCCAACAGTCTAGCGTGGCTACTACACCCGACGAAAACAAGTCGAAAAATGCCCTTGTCGCCGTTTTGATTTTATTTTTTGTCAATTTGCTCAATTACATGGATAGATTTACAATAGCGGGTATTAATATAAACTTAGTTTCGGTTTCGTTTGATTAAATTAATTTTTTTTTTGTCGCAGGTGTGCTACCCAAGGTGCAGAAATATTACAATATCGATAAATCAGAAGCGGGGTTGCTACAGACGTCTTTTGTTTGTAGTTTTATGATATTCGCGCCTATTTTTGGTTATCTAGGTGATAGATATAATCGCAAATATATTATGGCATCAGGAATTTTATTTTGGAGTCTGACGACGCTGATTGGCTCGTTTATACCTGAGGATGTAAATATTTTGAAAATTAGAAGTTTATATTTATTTTAATTATTTATTTTTATTTTTCAGTATTTTTGGTGGTTTCTTTTCTTTCGTGGATTGGTCGGGATTGGAGAAGCGAGTTACTCAACGATTGCGCCAACGATTATTGCCGATATGTATAAAGGAACGATGCGTTCGCGCATGCTCGCGTTTTTTTATTTCGCTATTCCAGTGGGCAGGTGAAGAAAAATATATTTTTTTTTTTGGATTAAAATTAATTAAATTTTGATTTTTACAGTGGACTGGGGTATATAGTTGGTTCGAATGTGGCCGAAGCCTTAAATTCGTGGCATTGGGCGTTAAGAGTATGAAAAATCAAACATTTTTTAATTTTAAATATTTAATTTTTGTGTTTATTTTTGTTTAGGTGACGCCAGTATTCGGCATAATATGCGTGCTGCTTTTAATTTTTATTCTGAAGGAACCCCCACGCGGTGAAAGTGAGGGTGGACATAACTTAGCACCAACATCGTGGAAAGACGACATGATTTCACTTCTACACAAGTGATTGATTGATTTTTATTTATTGATTATTTATTAATTTGATTTTTTTTAGTCCGAGTTTCGTGTGGTCGACCGTCGGTTTCACCGCCGTTGCGTTTGTCGCTGGGGCCTTGGCTTGGTGGGGCCCAACGTTTCTTTTATCCGCCGTTAAAGTACAAAAGAAATCAACGGATTTAGGAACGTGAGTTTCAATTTCGTCGATTTTTTTTAAAAAACTTTCTTTTAAAAATATTTTATTTTGATTTTTAGGATAAGTTTAGTGTTTGGCGTGATCACCGTCGTCGCGGGAATAATCGGCGTCACTGCCGGATCGCTAGCCGCGCAGACGTTGAAGAAAAAGGACATGACCGCCGATCCACTCGTGTGTGCGTTCGGCATGATTGCGAGCATGCCGTTTCTTTTCTTCGGTGCCATCGTTGCCCAAGAATACACAGCTGCGGCTTACGTAAAACCTCAAAAATTGAATTTAAATGAAAAATACCGAAAAATATCCAATTTCAGACGTTAATATTCTTCGGTGAAGTCTTTCTATGTCTAAACTGGGCATTAGTAGCCGATATTTTATTAGTAAGTTCGAGAAAAAAAAAAATTTTTTGATAATAAATTTCTAAATTTGCTCGATTTTCAGTACGTTGTGGTCCCAACCAGGCGATCTTCGGCCGAAGCTTTTCAGATTTTATTTTCTCACGCACTGGGCGATGCGGGCAGTCCGTATATAATCGGGAAAGTGAGTTATTCCGTCGGAATTTAAATAATTTTATTATAAAACTTTGATTTTATTAGATCGCGGATGGAATAGCGTACGGCAAATCTCCGACAAATATCCTGTCTTTTTACAGCTTGCAATACGCACTTTTTACCACGTGTTTTGTGAGCGTTTTAGGAGGACTGTGTTTTATCATTTGTTCGTGGTACGTCGTTGACGACAAAAAGAAAGCTGACGACATTATACGAGGCAAGTGCCTGACAAACTCGCTTGAATCGGTGTCTGATGGAATTTTCTTCTGAGTTTTTAACCCTAAAAGAATCTAAAATTTTAATGTTTGTAAATTTATTTATTGCTTTTATATAATTACCCTGTCTTCGGTTTTGTCTGTGACTAATTTTAATTGCTGCAAAATTTTTAATTGTCGAATAACATTAATCAAGAGCGATTAGATAATTCGCTTTTTTTTTCTTTTTTTTTCGTGTCTGTTTTGGAGTCACAATCTGTGAGTTTTAGACATTACAATTTGGAAAAACACTCGAGATTATGCGGATATTTTGCAGCAATAACTATTTTGTACCTAACAAATGTAATTTTTAAAAAGGACAGCCAGATTTTTAAATAAAAGTTGTAAATATGTTGATTTTGTGTTGTGATATTTAATCAAGCTTCTCGATCAACAATTTTACAGGTTTACAGGCTAATATTAACGTCGTAGCATTAAAATCGGCGAGCGAGTCGACCGGTGCGGGCGAAAAGAGCTACTTAAACAATGGAGAAGGCAAGCTGTGACCATTGTGCCTTACAAATCACGTTTTTCTATTTTAAAACTCGTGTTTTTTTTATGATATTCGTATTTTTATGCAAATGTTGGGAGTGTGTTTTTTAATAAGAATATTTTTATTGTACGTTTTACTAATGTATGGTAGTTGATAAAATGAGATATTTGGTACGGTTATTATTTCAAATTCAATTATCAGCGAGATGAAACGAGTCCGAGTCCTTGACCGGGA
The DNA here is from genome assembly GCA_034683725.1 of Strigamia crassipes. Taxonomy (NCBI): domain Eukaryota; kingdom Metazoa; phylum Arthropoda; class Chilopoda; order Geophilomorpha; family Linotaeniidae; genus Strigamia; species Strigamia crassipes. Next base: position 12,373 of record JAQFXT010001255.1, on the reverse strand, counting down.
TATCAACAATTTGATATTCATTTCAAACAAAGTACACAATTTGGATTTTATAACAAATACAAAAAAAAACTAGGAAAGACTTTTATTTTGCCACTAAATAAACGGAATAAATGATCGTTTCCGAATAAATGTGACTATTAAATATTAACGAATCAGGCAACCATTTTAAAAAATACTAAGGAAGGCACATCGGCTTCTGTGGCGTGACGTAATTTAATCTCGTTTTATTATACTGGCGCTAGTAAAGATGTGACGCATTCGTTCAAGAAAAAATATTAAGGCAACGTCACTAATAAATTAATTTATTGCTAGTCATTGTACATTTTTAAACCTGGAAAAAATTCGTTATTGTTAATCAATTATTAAAAAAAATGGAATGTAAAATTTACAAAAAGATTATAGGTAATCGGATGACAACCATTATTCAATTTTAAATTTTGACAGCAATTTTTTTTTTATCAGTTTTATTTTCCCTTCTTATCAGGAATTGTGTTTTGTCCGTAACTAAAATTCGTCGCGTGTTCATCGGTTGCTAAGGTTTCTTTGGATTTGCAATTACTTAGGCATTTTGCATTTTTCCCATAATGGTGATGATACCTCAAGACCAATTTCTCAGTCAGTTTTTGCGGTATCACGCTCGATGTAGTGATTATGTTTCCCAGAAAAAGCAGGAAAAATGAGGCACTTAACACAGGCACCTAAAAAAAATTTGTTTAAATTAAAAACACGATTTTATTACAACAATAATCCACAAAAACATACTTGCCACTCCGTACACAACTCATGGTAAGTCAAATGAAACAAAACGTACGCATTGTACAATTGGAATAGCTAAAAAAAAAAAAAAAAAATCATTAAAATAATTTTAAAAATCAATTTCAATTATATTTACATAACCCAAGTATAAAAATGGCAGTAGAAAACTCAATCCCTTCCACATCCACGAATGAAAACCCTCTACGAATTAAAAAAAATTTTAAAAATCGACTCAAATCGACTCAAATCGACGTCAACCTATTGTGATATCCATGTTATGCCTTTCACCCAGCGCCTTGAGTCGATAGAGGCAACCTTGTTGGTATCGGAATTGTAAATATTGAAGTAAGCCGATGTACAAATTGAAAACCATAAACTGTTTTCGAAACATGTGGTAAATCGGAGTATCCGGCCAAATGAGCAGAATCCCGCTCACGACGGTCGAAATAAAATGGTGGGCCCGCCACCACCCTTTAATCCTTAAAAAAAAAATTATTAAAAAAAAATTAATATTTTTGAATTTCAAATTTCCCGCATTTTTTCCTACCGAGAACCATTCACTTTAAGTATACTTTCACGGATCGTTAGTGTACAGTAATACCACACGAGCAAAAACATGAATGCTAAATCCATAGCACTAAAAAAAAAAATTTTTTTTAATTAATTTAATTTCGTTTTTTAGTGATAAATCGAATTAAATCACCGGTAATTGACTAAAGTCAGGTTTATAAAAGACCACACGACACCGATGGCCGTCACGATTAGTTTAAACTTTTCAAATTCATCTTTGTAGCGAAATTTATCTTGATTATTCAGCAAGGAAACTCCAACATTACCTAGAATAATCTTCAAATATAAACTGCAAAATAAAACAAAAATTCAAACATTAAAATAACAAATAAAACAAAAAAAATCTTCGATTCGGTTTTTTTTTACCCATTACGTCTAGGTAACGACTGTTCTAAATCCCTAATTTGCTCGCTTCGATCATTCATCTCCTTCTCCAACTTGTCCACCTTTTGTTTATCGTCATCCGCCAGATTTTTACCAAACCTAAAAAAAATCAAAATTAAATCAATTAAAAATTTGCTGCGAAAATTAAACCAACACTCACTGTTTCTTAGAGTCAATTGTTTTAGTCCTAAATAATGCAAACAATAAAATAAAATAAAAAATAACATGCAAATAAAAACAATATTTTTGTTTTTAAATTTAAAAAAACAATAAAATTCATTCACTGACAAATAACAAAAGCAAAAAAAAAAAAACACAAATTTCATTTATCTATGGAAAAAACCCATTTCGTACTTCTTTAGCGACGCTTTTATTTGTTTCATTCGATAATTCTGATGAGAAATGTCCTTTAAGCATGTATTTTGAATGCTTTGAAGTTCTTCTAATTTTTTTATGTACTGCTTGTGTTTGACCTAGATCAAAGAGAAATCAAATCAAATTAGGCAACGTTACGTAAACTTATTTCTCATTGGTTTACATCACCTCGAGTTGCTGGAATTCAGCAGTTAGTCCTTCCCAGTCTTCCACACACGCGTTAACTGTGGGGTTATCCATCGGGATAGATGTTTTCGGTGTGGTTTTTCACGAAATGCTTATGAACGCGTACTCAATGCACCTTGACATTGAAAAGCAACCAGTTAAAGAGCGATAAAGCGATAAGTTGCGCTATTTATCTGGTGGGGGCGCCACGTGTTTATAGTTAAGTACGATAGCCTTGACGATAGCTTTTTAGGTAATCAATTTCGATCAATATCTGATTGAGTGATTCAGTCGACACAGTCACAACCGAACTGACTCGACACAATTTTATTAATCGATTCATTTGTTTAAAATGTTGTATGATTCATTAACAAAGTTGTTGGATGACTTTAAATAAGAGGTAATTTTAATTGTGCAAATGGCGTCGATAAGCCACCGTAGATTACCAGCGGTGGCGCCATCTCGGACAAATTTGTCAAGTTCTTACGTAAGACGGTAGATGGCAGCACGATTAGCTAAGAAATAAATATGGCATTAAATATTAACTCACTTAATAAATATAGTCATCGATAATAATTTACTCGTGTTTAATAAATTCAAAATGATGTATAATCAAAATAAGAAATAAAACACTTTGAATTGTTCGCACAAGTAGATTAGAAATAGACACACACGACGCGCATGCTCCGTTACTCCGATTAGTACGTCAGGATAAACGGTTTGGTAACGAAAAGAAGCGAATAATTCTATCTCAAACTAACTATAACAACATAACCCTTTATTTCCTTTAGAAAAATGGCCTTGTCAATGATAAATAGAAGTTTAATGAGAGGATTCAGCAGGTTGATGGTAACCTCGCAATCGCATCAGTTGCAATTTGTGCCGAAATCCGCGCAATCGATGAGTTATTTGAGCAGATCGCTCACTCACTTTTCTAGCAATAACAAGATAATTCTATCAAAACACGTCGAATCAAACACACTATGCAAGTGCGGCTGCAGACCAGTGCACACGAAAGGTACAAACGAACAACAGGAATTTAATTTAATTTAATTTAGGCCTAACCACGTGTTTGCGTGTCTTTCTCTCGAATTTTCAGGCGACCAAGAATTGGTGCAATTTCTGCTGGAAGAAATCAACGCCGAAGTGAATTCGCAAAAACATCCTGCGTTGCCTAAAATCGAAAATTTCGAGGTCAAAACGACCGGTTCGGCCGTTGTACTTACGAAGAATTTCAATGATGAAAAGTAAAAGAGAAAAATCGATTTTAAATTATTTGTTATTTTTTTTTTTAAATTTTTTTTTTTTTTAAATTAGGATTAAAGTTAAGTTAAATGTAAATCATTCAGTCGATGCTGATTTGAACGAGCAAGGCGGGTCGCCCACTGCGCCGAAAGAAGATAAACCGGACTCAACCGAAGTAAATTTTTGAAATTTTTGAGATTTTTGAAATTTTTGAAATTTAATTTTCAAGATTGAACTAATTTGTGAAATTTTTGTGAATAGATGAAATCAAAGCCGAGTTTTACTGTTGAAATTGAGAAAAATGGAAACACCGTTGGGTTTAGCTGCTCCTACGTTGAAGATTACTCGCCAGAAGACGCTAGCGATCCAGATGCATTCAGTAAAAAAGGATATTTTAATCAGTGGCGTAGCAAGAAGTTGAGTTGATGTCGGTTGATGGGTCCTTTATTCAAAAAAATATTATTATTATTATTTTTTGCTTCTTTCGTCGGCCTCCTAGGTTCGAGTCTGCGTTAACTGCTGCGCCACTGATTTTAATTTGAATCTTGAATGAAAAACTTAAATTTTCTGTTTTGTTTTGAAGATGATATTTTCAACATTGACGAACTTGTTTTCCACCAAGGAGAATGGAACGAGAAGACGTATTCCGTGTCTGGTGACATCATTGACGGGGTAATTTAGTTAAAAGTTAAAAAAAAAAAATTATTTACCATATTTGGTGGCCGTTTTGTATTCATTCTATTAGTTCCACGTTCGTTTTGAGACTCAAAACGAACGTAGAATGCATGGAATAGCTGTTAAATGAACGTAAAACGCCTGAAACAGCTGTGAAATGAACGTAAAACGCGTGAAACAGCTGTGAAATGAACGTAGAACGCCTGAAACAGCTGTGTTGTTAATGTTAATTAACGTATGTTAATTTTTAAATTTTTTCTTTTTAGTATTTGTACGATTTATTGATGAATACCTTGGAGGAGCGCGGTATCTCGAACGAGTTTGCTGAAAAACTGAGCGAATTTTGCACATCCTACGAACACAAACTTTACATCAAGTTGCTGGAGAGTTTGAAATCATTTGTCGGTGCTAGCAAATAATTCACCCAAATCAATTTAAAATAAAAAAAAAAATAAAAAAATTGTAGTAAGTTTGCTTCCGTTATACTTTATCATTTGTATTTTAAAATAAAATTACACGAGATAAAAACAAATTTAAAAAAAAAACAATAAAAACTAGTACGAAATTGCGTTTAATTCTCGCTAAACCGAACACAAAACCACTAATTACTGAATCATGATATTACACACGTGCATTTGACGCTTTCACCAGTATCACGCATGATTTTCGGCGAACTGCACTCGGATCCAAGTGAAGGCGAGTGAATTAAGTCTGTCGCGTGAATACATTCACAGTCCCTTAAATGTCATCCATTTTGTTCGTCAGACACTTTCGCACCTTGGTGGATCCCGTGGTCGGATTTGGCCGATTTCGACGTCCCCGACAGCGAAATATTGTTCCTTTTAATCGCTTCCTGCGAAATAAATATGTTTGAAGCGAATTTTGATAGGAAATTTGATTGATTTATGTGTTTTTTTTTGTTTTTTGTTTTACCTTAACGCACGTTTGGTACGCCTTGAACAGGGGCCCGCATACATCTTGCGTGTCGCCTTTTAAGAAGCGTTCTGCGAACCACTTATTAAAACAAGCGTCGTAGGTTTTTTTCAGTTCGTTGCATTCTTCGCCGACACTGTTCATTTTATAGGGGAATTAGCGATGCGCGGTGTGTTATTAATTCTGGCTTATTTATCGCTGTATAAACCGGGGCACGTGGTGAGCTTGATCTTACGTCATCAACCACGCCATGTTTTCTGTTCCGAAGTGAAAATCAGATCGGGCGAACCGGTCATTCAAGATGGCCGTCGTGGGGCGATATTTATGTTGTAAAATACGAATTAATTGTGTTTCTCGTTGCTCCACCGCTGCTTTTAATAAATCTCGGCGTGCTGTTGATCGATGTAATGAAGTGAGTTAGATGGCGTGATAAACGATGTTGTTTTAATGTGAATTTTTTGATAGATTCCGTCGAGACCGGTTGATGGACGGATCGACGAGAGCCATCTACCTGCAGTAAATGCGTGAAATAATTTAAATTTTCGGGGAAATTGTTTATTTTTCGTGTTTTTTACAGAAAACAAAAATAGATGTACAAACTATCGAGCATTTAGAGCGGTTATCGCTCGTGGATTTTGCCAATGAAGCCGGTGTGCAACGGCTGGAAGATGCAATTCGATTTGCGGATCAGTTGTTTCTGGTCGACACGAACGGCGTCGAACCAATGGTGTCGGTTTTAGAGAATAGGTGATGATTTGAACAAAAAAATTAAATAATTAAATAATTATTTGTCTTTATTTGAAATAGGAATCTTTATCTTCGGGATGATGAAGTGTTTGTTGAAAATAGTCGGTCAGAAATCCTTGCAAATTCGTCGAAAACTGAGGAAAATTATTTTGTAGCTCCGCCTGGTATTTTGTTATTTGTTTTTAGTGGAAGTATTAACTGGAGGAATTAATGCTTGTAATTTTGTTTAGGAAATATCCCCATCGTTACGAAAGCGGATGAATATTTTAAGGAAAATGTGCCTAATTTGAAGGAATAAAATTTAAGTTGTATATTTATGTGTGGTTTAAATTTGTTATGCTTTTGGTTGTCAAAACGAATTTTTTTTTTTTTTTTTAATATGTATTAATTTTTTAGCATTAAAAAGAAACAAATTTGTGCTCGCGGATCCAAATATTGTTTGAATTTTGATATTATCAATAGCAAGTAACAGGGGGTGCCAATGTGGCAATTTTGCTCTCATCACATAAACGTCATTTTCATGCGATTTTCACCGCATAAAAGTGATTTAAAAGAGTTGTTTCTCCAAAATGTATTTGTTTCATGTTTCTCCATTGTATGTCGGATTTTGTTTGAACTTTGCAAGTTTGTCGTTTTTGGTAAAATATTCCGAGTGATTTAAAACGAATTTATTTTGTAGATTTATAGAGTACTTAAAAAGCATTAAAAATAAACAGTATTGATGCTAACAGATCTAATTTTTCTACGAGTTATAATATAAGATGACATAATTTACAATATAGAAAACAGGGTTGCCATCTCGCGGAGTTCGTGTGAACTTTACAATTTCGTAGAATCCTCCGAGATGACGAAAGCGTAATCCGCGTAATATTTAATGCGAATCAAACAAATTTATTTTTAAGATTTGACATATACTAATATTACCGCATCGTAAACAAATAAATTAATAGTAACAAATGTTATTTCTATACGAGGTATTATTTTGTTACTCTATAACGACGTAATAATTTCATGTTTTACATTTCCTTCACCAGATGTCGCTGTCATCCGCGTAACTGTTGCCTAGCAACGATAGACGCCAAACTTGGCAGCCATTAAAAATAAAATGTAAACAAACCGAATCATTTTCAAAAAGGCGAAAACGACCCGTTCGGAATGGACGACGAGCGAATAGTATGGATCGTACAGCAAGTTATGGAGTATTTAGATTTCCCAAACGAAATGCGATACGTCGAAGACTTTTTAGTGAACGAGCAGAAAGACAACGCATCTATCATGCGAAACTTCGTAAACAAACGGATTTCACTACACGATGAAATGATGGACCATTCATTGCTACAAATCGCATTTTTCAAAATATTTTCCGAATTTGAAGAGGAAATAGAAATACCATTCTGTAAAAAAAATTAAAAACAAAAAAAAAAAAAAAAAAAATTAATAAAAAATTAATAAATATTTTATTTTTTTATATAAAAACAGCAAAAGTCACTTTATCGGACCAAGATTCGGATGCCGATACCGCGGCCATACACAGAACCGGCACGAGCGTGTCCGACTCCACTGCGTCGTCTCTTACGAGCGGTAATAATAATAATAATAATAATAATATGAATTTATTGAATTGATTTTGTGTTTAGAACCGCGCAGCAAAGCCACAGCGCCGTCGGAACCGGTCACTGAGGATGGAGAAATGTTCGAAGAAGGGCCAATAAGAGTTATTATTTACATTTGAGTATTTTTAATTAATTAATTAATTAATTATGACTTTTATTACGTTTTTTAGAAGTTGACTCATGTAATAATTCGTCCTGTTTTAAATATTCTTGATGAGATGCGAATAGGAGATAATATTAAAGAATTGCTTCATGTTTTCCGTATTTCCACGGCACCAATCCCAGCACCGACGCCAGATGACTCGGTCAAAGAACAAGTCCTCGCTTATTGCGAGTTTTTGTACCTGACGTCTGAAGATTTAACTTTTCTTCAACATTTACTCCAAGTAAAACATACAAATACTAGGCGCATTCAATCTGCTTAAATGTGTTAAGTTGATAATCTCGTTTTCAATTCAGGATATGACGTTTTTACGTCATATTTTGCTCAGCTACGCAATAATATTGGTCCGATACTAATATAAAATAACTGTAGTACCGGTACTAGATTCGTGGTACCAATACTTGGTACCTGGAGTGTCCGCTCCAACTCTCAGATTAATATCATGTATTGTACTTTGGTGACGCTGCGACATTAGCGCCACCTAGGGGCTATGAATAAACAATTAGTCCAATTACCATATTCAACCATGTGGTCCAGTTTCTCCTTTCTCTACAACTAAATGCAAAAACATTAGAATATTCTAGTATCCATAAAAAAAAACCATGATAATGGCACTTGTACTTATACTTGGTACCGGACAAAAAATATTCCCTTACCAATACATGGTACTTGGTACCAAAAAATAGCAGTATCAATACGTGGTGTTGGTACCGAATGAGAAATACTGTGGTACCAATACTTGTAATTGATACCGGATAAAAAATACTGCGGTACCAAAACTGTGGCACCACACATTAGTATATGGTACCACACATTGTTACGTGGTACCATACATTGTTACGTGGTACCATACATTGTTACGTGGTACCATTCATTTGTATGTGGTACCAAACATTGGTACATGGCACCGTGGTACTACACATTGATTGGTACATGGCACCATAAATTGGTATGTGGTACCTTGGTACCATACATTGGTACGTGGTACCGTAGTACCGTAGTACTACACATTAATAGGTGGTACCATACGTAGGTACAAAACAAAAAGTACTATGGTACCGATACATGTTACGTGGTACTATTATACTTAGTGCCAAACATACAGCATCCTGGTACTGGTATTGGTACAGTACCATGTATTAGCCCAAAACTGCACATCAGTAATAACACGAAGCAAAGATAACCTTTATTCGTGGTAATAAAAATGTTTCATTTAAAAGCATTCAACCTATTTTTATTTATTTAAACAAACTTTAAGTACGTGCTTAACCAATTTGAATGCACCTAATGTTGTTACGCCATTAAAACATTTAATTTTGTAGATTTTTCCACCGATGTTGAGTAAAGGTGTTGATTACATGTTTTTAAACGATTCGCCGATTCATAACACGCCTAGAGTCAGTTTGGCCGAAGTTTCCTACATGCAGCATCAGTACAGTAAAGCAAAAGTATTAAATTATTGAATTATTAAATTATTAAAATTAAAAAATTAAATAATTTTATAATTATTTAGGTTAGCAGACGAGTTTTGGTTAAAAGCCAAATGCAAGACGACTTTGAAATCAATACGCAAAAGTTTTTTACAAGCATCGAGAGAATTTTACAGCAAATTGAAGGCGATATACGTTTGGAGGTACCGGATATAAATGTTGGTAAGTATTGGTTGAATAAATTCAATATTTATTAGTAAAATGGTGAAATTTGTAGACGGTTCGCCTCGCGAGATGGGGAAGGACAGAGCAGTAATGGCGATGCTTGAGCACACTTGTTTGGTTTGGATCAAACAAATGCAGATGTGTATTCAGCAGCAACAGGCTAAAGTGATTAGTTGGGGGAAAAGATGATTTGTTGTAATTGTTGTAATTGTTTTGTTGTAGGTTCCGTTTGGTAAAGGACCGTTGGCGGAGCTCGATTATTGGCGGGAGAGAAATGCGGGTTTTAGCACGATGATGGAACAGCTTCAGGTTCCAGAAGTGCAAAAGATTTTGAATATTTTGACGGTTAATGAGCATCCTGTGTATCAAAATTTTTTGATGAATTTTTTTGAGCTGAATAGGAATTATTTGGAAGCTAAAGATAATATTCGATTTTTAAATACTTTGGAAAGACAGTTTAAGGTTTGTAAAGTGACAAATTGCGCATTTACACGGAAATATTTCACTTTCCGAGGAAAAATTGCAATTTTGCGTACAGTAATAGCAATTTTTCCATATAAAAATGGCAATTTTTTTGTTGTAAAAATTGCAATTGGCAATTTTACATGCAAAATTTTCGTAGAAAAATGGCAATTTGGATGTAAAAATTTCATTTGGATGTAAAAATTACAATTTTGCATGTACAAATTGCAATTTTGCATGTAAAAATTGCAATTTTGCATGTAAAAATTGCAATTTTGCACGTAAAAATTGCAATTTTGCATGTAAAAATTGAAATTTTGCATGTAAAAATTGCAATTTGGTTGTAAAAATTGCTATTTGGTTGTAAAAATTGCTATTTGGATGTGAAAAATGCAATTTTGCATACAGAAATTGCAATTTGAATGTAAAAAATGCAATTTTGCTTACAGTAATTGCAATTTGGATGTAAAAAAATGCAATTTTGCTTACAGTAATTGCAATTTGGTTGTAAAAATTGCAATTTTGCACACTTTATTTTTGTGCCAAAATTTCCATTTTTTTTTTTTGTATTTTTCAGACTGTTGTGTACGGAAATACTTTTCGTGTGGTATCGGACATTATCCCGTCACTCGTAAACGTTCTTCGAATGGTGTGGATCATATCCCGCCATTATAACCGGGATGACCGACTCGTGCCCCTCATGGAACGCATAGCTTGGCAACTGGAGGAAAAAGTTATCAAATTAATCGACATTCGCACTTTTTTCATGTAACTAATTTCCACATTTAACAAATTCTCAACTTATAACATCAACATTTTATTTGAATAAACCGCCAGCAAAACCCCACCACAAAAGGTGAAAAAATTATTACTGCAAGCCAAGAATATGATGGACGTTTGGAAAGAATCCTACTACGAAACAAGAGCAGTCATCGAGCTCGGTGGCCGCGACGCCAGGTGGGAATTCGACAAAACAAAATTATTCTCACACACCGACTACATCGGCGAAGTTTGCCTCAATTTACACGAAATCGCAAAGGTAAAAAAATGCAATTTACACAAACAATAACTAAAAACAATGTAAAAAAAAAATTAGATTCAAGAGGAATTTATGGACATCTTCGGCCCACAATTGCGGTCAGTGCTCGGGGACCCACGAAGAATCGATATGGTGATCAAGAGAATCGTTCACATGGTCGAACGGATACAAAAAGTAAAATAAATCGATAAAAATTAATTGTTTTTAGTGATTTTATCGCGTTTACAGGTGGATTTCGAGCTGTTTGATCCGCGGAACGAGCACAAATGGAAAGAGTGCATGGATTGGTTTAAAGCGGAAGTAGACATCGTCGAAATGGAAGCGATCAGCATAATCGACGAATCGTTTAAGAATCTGCGCTCGGCTGAAGGCGCGTTGGATGTTATTATCAATTTCCAGCAAGTCAAGTTCCGCGAGTCGATCAACAACCAAATGACGAAGAAATTCAACGATATTTTAGTGCAGTATACCAAAGAAGTTGAGATTTTGTTTGAATTTCGATACAAATCGATTAAAATTGATTTTATTTCAGTTAGAAACTGTCGAAAAGAAGTTCAAATCCGAAGTTAGCGACCCACCGATCTGCAGAAGTCATCCTCCGACCTCTGGCGCCATCTTTTGGGAGCGAACGTTATTTTATAAAATTAAACGACCTATGCTCAGATTCATGCAGGTCGAACAACTTGCGAGTTCGGACATGTTGCCTCTGGTTGGTTTTCACTTTCGGTTTCGTTTTTGAATTTATTTCGACATTTTAATCGAATTTGAAGGTGAAAAGTCAATACCTGGGCGTCGGACGCATGATGAAGGCGTTTGAGGATAAGAAATTGAGAGTTTGGCGGAATGACATCGAGCAAAACATCGGACAATTTTTGAAGAAACCTGTCATTAAGATAATCGAGCCGCCAACAAGTGCGCCAGGTGCGCTCGGTCGTCCTCTCATAGCGAATCGGTTTAGTGTTGATTTCAGTCCCTGGTTACTCGCTACGATCAAGGAAGCGCACGTTATGGAAGAGTTGGGCTTTGTTTTGCCCGATAACGTGCGCAATGTAGCATTACAGGTGGAAAAATTAAATTTTACATTCGTTTTATAATTATGTAAATTTGGTTTTGTTTTGTAGGAAGAATCTTTTGCACATCACGTGTATTTACTTAAAGCGATGTTGTCACGATACGATTCCTCCTTAGAAAGCTTGAACACAGTAGAAGTAATTGAATCAAGTTCCGTTTTAAACGAGAAATTTTTGCGCTTTTCTGACAGAATAATGAATTTTTTATTGAAAAGAGACTATTTTGGGTTTAAAAAGTTACTTTTTTGGGCTTAAGAAGTTACTTTTTTGGTTTAAAAAGTTACTTTATTGGTTTAAAAAATTACTTTTTTAGTTCAAAAAGTCATTTTTGCGTCTAAAAAGTCATTTTTGCGTCTAAAAAGTTATTTTTGCGTCTAAAAAGTCATTTTTGGGTCTAGAAAGTCATTTTTGGGTCTAAAAAGTCATTTTTTAGTTTAAAAAGTTACTTTTTGATCTAAAAAGTCACTTTTTGATCTAAAAAGTCACTTTTTGATCTAAAAAGTCACTTTTTGATCTAAAAA
>JAQFXT010001254.1:0-19191 GCA_034683725.1 Strigamia crassipes | reverse complement strand
CTGTGAATAACCACTCTACAGATAGCATTTAATCCACACACTCCATCAAAACTGCATGGGTTTTGACATCTATTTTGTATGCATGCTTTATCCATAGTACAATCCGAATCGGTTCTACATTCTAGAGTAGTTGTAGGTGGTGGTGTTGGTGCTGGAGTTGGATACGGTGTAGGATGAGGTGTAGGAGGTGATTTTGTAGTAGTAACTAACACAAATAATATTGGTTTAAAAAAGAAAAAGAAAGAAAGCAAAATGTATACCCAATGAACATAAAACTTGGGGATTTCCTTCATATCCAGGTAAACAATGGCACACAGGTCTGTGAATAACCACTCTACAGATAGCATTTAATCCACACACTCCATCAAAACTGCAAGGATTTTGACATCTATTTTGAATGCACGCTTTATCCATAGTGCAATCCGAATCAGTCCTACATTCTAGGGTAGTTGTAGAAGGAGTTGTTGGTGATGGAGTTGGATACGGCGTAGGAATAGGCGTTTCAATAGGTCTCTGTGTTGTGACTAGTTTCATTTAACACAGAACACTGTAAGAATATATAAAACCAAAAAGAATAGAAAAGAAACTTACCTAAAGAGCAAAGAACTTGAGGATTTCCTTCATAACCAGGAAGACAGTGACAAACAGGTCTGTGAACCACCACCCGGCAAAGAGCATTAAGTCCACAAACCCCATCAAAACTGCAAGGATTTTGACATCTATTTTGAATGCATGCTTTGTCTATTACACAATCACTATCACTATTGCATTCAACTGTAATTATCCTAACTGTAGGGGTTGGTGGAGGATAAGTAAAAGGTGTTGGAGTAGGAGGTGGTCGTGTAGCTACAGTTGTAATTGGATAACACTGAACTTGAGGATTTCCTTCGTAACCATGCAGACATAAACAAATGGGTCTGTGTAGAACTACTTTACAATTAGCATTTATTCCACAAACCCCTTCGTAACTGCATGGGTTTTGACATCTCTTCTGGATACAAGCCTTATCCACTACACAATCAGAATCTCGTGTACATTCTACCGTAGTTGTAGAAGGTACAGTAACAGGATGTGTCATTGGCGATATTGGTGGAGGTGTTAAAGTAGTAGGAGCAGGTGTAACTAAAGGATATAAGAAGTTTAAAACATAACTCTTTCGAAGTAAAGTAGTTACCTAAAGAGCAAAGAACTTGTGGGTTTCCTTCATAACCGGGAAGACAATGACAAATAGGTCTGTGGACCACAACCCTACACATTGCATTAAGACCACATACACCATCATAAGCGCATGGATTTTGACATCTATTTTGAATGCATGCTTTTTCCATGGCACAATCAGAATCGTGATTGCACTCAACAGTAGGTGCAGGAGATGGTGCAACCGTAGGAGAAAATGTTGGTGGTAATGGAGGTAAAGTAGGTTCTTTAGTTGTAGTGACTAAAGATGAAAAGTAAGATTAAGAATTTCAAAAGTTCAAGAAAATAAGCAGTTAAAAAAGTCCAAATGGAACTATTTGAAAAAAAAAGAAATTTTTAGTTTAAGGTAAGTTACGATAAACCTAAATCCAAAGTTGAAAATTTAAAGAACCAGTGGAAGTTTTACAATTTAATTTAATTTTCTGTTCAGAAGAAACGCGCCTTCCACCCATGAGAGCACTGAAATACAACCCTGCACAAAGTTAGCTCTCACCCATACTGTGACCCTGTTCTTATACAAAATCTTTAGTTCCATTTAGCCTTTTCCACTTCAAATATCACAATTTGCTTAGTAAGAAATTGCTCGATATCTCTTTTGCACACAATATTAGAACTTACCCAAAGAACACAAAACCTGAGGATTTCCATCATAACCAGGAAGACAATGACAAATGGGCCTATGAACTACCACCTTGCAAATTGCATTCAACCCACAAATTCCTTCATAACTACATGGATTTTGACATCTGTTTTGAATACAGGCTTTAGTCATACTACAATCTGAATCTGAATTGCATTCTACAGTTGGTGCAGGTGCTTGAGTAGTTGGAGAAGGAGTAAGTGGGGTTGTAGGAGGTGGTAATGTAGGCTCAGTTTCAACAACAACTATAAACAACAACAAAAATTTAAGGAAATGATAACGTCTAAATCAGCATTTTCTTTACCCAGTGAACACATAACGTGAGGATTTCCTTCATATCCGTGAACACAGTAACAAATTGGTCTATGAACTACAACTCTGCAATTGGCATTTATTCCACACACACCATCAAAACTACATGGATTCTGGCACTTTCTTTGAATGCATGCTTTATCCATAACACAATCAGAATCACTGAGACATTCTGGAGTAGTTCTGGATGGAGGTGGTTGTGTGATAGGTGGTGGACTAGGAGGAAATGTAGGTCTTTCCGTTGGCTTTGGCGTAGTGACTAAAATTAACAAGAACTTTGCAACACTGCTTAAAAATAAAATCAATCAACACACCTAGAGAACATAGAACTTGGGGATTTCCCTCATATCCTGGTAAACAATGGCAGACAGGTCTGTGAACTACAACCCTGCACATTGCATGCATTCCACAGACACCTTCATAACTGCATGGATTTTGGCATTTTCTCTGTATACAAGCCTTATCCATGACACAATCTGAATCAGATGTGCATTCTACAGTTGTAGTAGATAGAGTTGTTGTTGGTAATGTGATTGGTGGAGTAGGTGGCAATGGTCTTTCAGTTGATGTAGTTGTAACTATTATCATTATTAATTAACTAACTAATTCATTGTGATTTGAAGAGAATTCATTCTCACCAAGATAACAGATAACTTCTGGGTTTCCTTCATACCCTGGCAAACAATGGCATATTGGTCTGTGAACTACCACTTTACAAATGGCATATTGGCCACAAACTCCATCAAAGCTACATGGATTTTGACACCTCCTTTGAATGCATGCCTTATCCATGACACAATCAGAGTCACTATAACACTCTGCGGTTGTGGTTGAAGGTGTGGCAATGGTTGGAGGTGGGTAAACAGGTGGAACAGGAGCTCTTGTTGTTGACTTTGTGGTAGTTACTACAAAACATTTGTTACAATAATTACAGAAAACCTATTTCCATTGGTAGTTTCAATTGTACCTAAACTACATAAAACTTCTGGGTTTCCGTCGTATCCCGAAGGGCAATAACAAATCGGCCTATGAACAACTACCCTGCAGAGTGCATATTGGCCACAAACACCATCAAAACTACAAGAATTTTGGCACTTCTTTTGAATACAAGCCTTATCCATTACACAGTCAGAATCTCCTACGCACTCTACCGTAGTAGTAGGGGGTAAAGTTGCAGGGGTGTAGATAGGAGTAGGATAAGTAGGTTTTAAAGTTGAAGTAGTTGTGACTAGACAAGATAAAAGAATTTACAATAGAAAAAGTATAAATTTTAGAAAGCTTATAAACTCTATACCTAGATAACACGAAACTTGTGGATTTCCCTCATAGCCAGGTAAACAATGACAAATTGGCCTGTGAACAATAACCCTACACATTGTATTAAGACCACAAACACCTTCGTAACTGCAAGGATTTTGACATTTCCTTTGTATGCATGCCTTATCCATTACACAATCTGAATCAGTTGTGCATTCTGGAGTTGTTGTTGGAGGTTGAATAGTTGTAGGGGGAACATAAATAGGAGTGGGATAAGTTGGTGCTTTAGTAGGTTTTGGAGTCACTAAAGAATGAAAAAAAAGAATAAGAAAGAAATAAAATAAGATAAAAGACAAAAGTATTGACTGTTTGTAGAATGTTTTATCGACGCCAAAAATGCACGAAAAGAACGTTCCACAAACAGCCAATAAAAGCACTGATTTTCACCTAAAGTACAGATCACTTGAGGATTTCCTTCGTATCCAGGCAAGCAATGACATACGGGTGCATGAACAATTACCCTGCACACAGCATATTGTCCACAAACACCATCATAATTGCAAGGATTTTGACATTTTCTTTGTATACAAGCCTTATCCATAACACAATCAGAATTACTAGTACATTCTGCAGTTGTTGTTTCGGGCAATCTAACAGTTGGTGGTGGATAAGTAAAAGGAATTTGAGTAGTCGAAGTAGTTGTAGTGACTAAGAAAGGAAGAATATTATAAATGCAAAATCACACATTGTTCTCATTACCCAAAGTGCAATGTATGTGAGGATTTCCTTCCATACCAGGTGGGCAATGACATACGGGTCTGTGAATAACCACTTTACAGATAGCGTTTGGTGCACAAACACCAGAAAAACTGCAAGGATTTTGACACTTCCTTTGAATGCAAGCCTTATCCACAGCGCATGCCGAGTCTTCGGTGCATTCTGGAGTGGTTGTGGGTGGTGGAGGTGGAGGTGTTGGTGGTGGGTAAACGGGAGGTGGGTAAGTAGGAGGTGGAATAGGAGGAGAAGTAACTGAAATTGTTGGAAGATTTATCAAGTATAGTTTCAAAAGACACGTTTGACGTAAAATAGTCAAAGTGATGAGTTGATAGGACAGATTTAAGAAGCTTTGAAGAAAGTAACAAAATGTTTCATTTCATTTCATTTCATTTCATTGACAAGACTGGACTGGGAACAAATTTAGTACCACGAAGAAATTCCCGATATCTCATCGGCCAATCCAGCCCTGCTGATGGGAACGGATGAACGGCATGGTTCTTGCCCCAAAAACAAAGCTAAATATTTTACATCTACCTTTTTTGCATTCGACTAATGGATTGCCATCATGCCCGGTGGGGCAGAAACAAACAGCTTGATGATTGAAGTTGTTACACAAGGCATTCACGCCACACGGTAGAAGTGTTTGACACGGCTTCACGCAAGTGCTTTTCAGACACACTTCAAACGATGCACATTGCTGGTGACTGGTGCAGGGTCCTACCTCATCTCCTCTATCACCCGGTTGAACTGAGACGTATAAATAAATTACTCAAGCTGGTTGCAATTCACCAACAACGGAAGAGAGGTTACACCGCGAGTGAAATATTTCACCAATACAAGAAGATTGAAGTGTACCGTAGTCTGAACAGAAGCCTCAACCAACTATGTACTTTCAAAGGGTCCCATCAACTCACCATTCTTCAAATATTGCGGATTATTTCAATGTTTATTATACCTCAACCAAATCCAAAACCAAATCAGTATCTCCCCTAAACCACCACTGTTATTCCAAGCTGATTTTACTAAACAACAAAACAAAAACACATTAAAACCTTCCGCTATAGTCAACCATGATTATACTTTAACGCACAATTAGTTCAATCGCACAACCCTTCTCATTAATTCTCATTAATTCTCATTAATTCACTGCCCTCCATCTAGCAAATTATTTCCACAACGACAGAATTGATCAATTTATATCCAAAGATTTAGAAAACAAAAACTGGAAAAATATTAGAGCTGCGAAGCGAGTTTTTACGAAATAAATTGGATGTGATAATATACCTGGCTGGCAGAAAAATAATGGATTGCCTTCGTAATTTGGCAAACAAGAACAGACTGGTCGATGAATAACCACACGACAATTTGCATTTGTACCACACTGCTGACCCTCCGCACATGGGTCTCGACAGTCACGACGAATGCAGGCCAAATGAATGGGACATTGGGAATCACGACGACATCCGGGTGCTTCAGTAGGTGCGGGTGAAGTAACTGGTTCATTTGAGTGAAAGTTAGACAGAAGACAAAGACAAAGAAATAGTGCAACGTTTAAAGATAAAACAAAAAAATGAAATAAAATTTCCTACCTTGGACGCATTGTTGCAATGGATTTCCTTCGTACCCGGCCAAACACATGCAGACGGCGCGATGGACATTGACCCGACATTCGGCGTTTAATCCGCACGGTTTGTACCATTCGCACGGATTTCTACAATCCTCCTTTATACACGCTTTGTCGTGCGGACAATCCGAGTCTCGAACGCAGATCGGAGGTGGTGTGGTTACTAAATCGCGAGAAAACGTCATTAACAATAAAGCGAGTAAAACGTCACTCCTTTTCTTTTTTTTTTACCCATTCCATCCATTCACACACACTTTAAATTGGAAAAACAAAGAGAGTATAAGTACCTTGAGTGCAAGAGACTAAAGGATTGCCTTCGAGGCCAGGCGGGCAGAAACAGACAGCTTTGTGCAAGGTATTTCTACACTGTGCATTTTGTCCACAAGGTTTGTACCAGGAACAAGGATCACGACAGTCTTCTTGAATACAGGCACGATCAAAAGGACAGTCCGCGTCACTGACACAGATGGGTGCCCGTACTGTGGTCACTACAGCAGCAACCACAAAGGACAAAGGTTTAACATTTCACGAATAATAGAACATGCAACAAACACAAACATTTTAAGTGCACTCGTGTGTGAAAAGTGAAAAAAAATGAAAAAATTAAATTAAATTAAATGTGCTGAAATGTGCAAGTATCATGCAATGTACTGATCAAAGAAAATGTAGAAAAAGACGTAATAAGTGTGAATTTTTCAAGCGAAGTAAATGAAATTGACGAAAGAGTATAGTAAATTTGTTGTTTGTATTTTAGTTTACCTAACACACATCTTCTGTTTGGGTCTCCATCGAACCCAGTTGGGCATGTGCACACGGATCTATGCATCATGGCCGCGCACACAGCAGCTTCCCCACATGGGAAGATCAAACATGGATCTTGGCAACTGCCATTCACACACATCGTGTCTATAGAACAGGAAGTGTTGTTGTGGCAAGAAACAGTATGAGAAGTAGGTGTAACAGGGCCGGAAGTAGTATTTCCCGACGCTTTACCCTCCCGAGACTCAGTAACGGCATCGAAACAAGGCTGGTCCGGGGTATCGGAGAAACAACCCGATTCCGTCGAAGTTTCCTCGACAGTTTGTGTCGACGAAAGCCCGTCGAAACACGGCTGATCCGGGATGTCGGAAAAGCAACCCGATTCGGGCGTAGTTTGCTCGACAACTCGCGTCGTAGTCGACTCGGTAACCCCGTTGAAATTAAAACAAGGTTGGTCCGGGGTATCGAAAGAGCAGCCGGGGGTAATTTGTTCGTCGGGATTTTCTCTTCCGGCTAGAGGAGTATCGGTAGAAGTAGTAGTCGATTGTGTCGTGGGCCTTGGCCCAATGAAAATAGAAGTCATTAAAGTAAGTACAGGAGTAGTGGGAGGTGTTGTAGGGGGAAAGGAAATGGTTGAAGACTTCTCGCTAGTGGTGACTGGAAGATGAAACAACAAAATCAAAATATTATATATGAAATTGTACACATTTATCGTTTTGTTTGTAAAATTGTGTCATTGTGGTTTTTGTGAATCGATTTTTGTAATCAAACATACAACAGATTTACGAGCATATATACCTTTCGCACACGCAACGAGCGGGTTTCCTTGGTACCCAGGGGGGCAAGAACAAACGGTACGGCGATTGATAACTCGACATATAGCTAGAGTGCCGCAAGAGTTGAAATGAACGCACGGGTCGCGACATTCGTTACGGACGCAAGCTTCGTTTTCTGGGCAAGCGGCGTCTTGCTTGCAACTTACGGTTTCGTTCCGCTCCTTTATGACGGGTTTAAGGGTGGTCGTAACTGTTAAATTAATCCACGTGGAATTTTCTATTTATTATTATTATATTTGAGTGAATTTTAAAGGGAGAAATTTTTTCCGAAGTAATCGAGACCACCACTTAGGGTACCAAGAAATGCCGAAGTAATTCATTTCACAGATTCAGATCAGACAAGACATTCACCGTAACAGACACCAAATAAAACAAACAATGACATGATTGACATCAATAAATTAGTGTAATTAGGCAAATGTAACTGCAGAATTTTTTCATTCACATTTTAAATCAAGTTTGGTTAATTAAAGTGTTTTTTAACAGATTGTTTTAGTTAAATGGATTTTAAAAATTGTAAAAGTTTAGAGTTTTTTTTATTAATTTTTTTTTAGATTGTTTATATTTTGTTTTTCGTTTAATTTACCTGGATAACAACCGACTAACGGGTTTCCCTCGAAGAAAGGCAAACATGAACAAACTGCCCTATGAGTATCCACTTTACACAACGCATTCGGCGCGCACGGTTTATACCAATCGCACGGATTGCGACAATCGTCTTTGATACACGCCCTATCGTACGGACAATCCGAGTCCCTCACGCAAATTGGAGCGGGCAATGTCGTAGTAACTGATTTCACACGATAAAAATCAATAAATAATTCCATCAAATAATGTAGCAATGGTTGAATACCTAACGAGCAAGAGACTAAAGGGTTGCCTTCGTAACCGAGTAAGCAAGAACAAACTGCTCGATGAGTTGTGACCTTACACAACGCGTTGTGCGCGCACGGTTTGTACCAATCGCACGGATCGCGACAGTCCTCTTTGATACACGCTCTGTCGTACGAGCAATCGGAATCCCGCACGCAGATCGGCGGTGCGACTGTTGTCACTGCAAAATCACTCGTTTACTTTTATACTCGACTCGAAAGTTTGACTATTCGTTCAAATTCCTAACCTCTTTCGCACGAAACTAACGGATTTCCTTCGTAGCCGGGCAAACATGCGCAAAGTGACCGATGTAAATTCACTTTGCACTGCGCATTTAGTGCGCACGGTTTGTACCAATCGCACGGATTGCGACAATCTTCTTTGATACAAGCTCTGTCGTAAGGACAATCCGAATCTCGCACACAAATTGGAGGCTTTGAGGTAGTAGTGACTAAATTACAGAATAAAGTATCAGCTTTCTGTTTCAACTAATCTTCAATTAATCAAGAAAAGTGAGAAATTGAACTGCACCAATAAATAAGAACCAAAAATGCCGTAGAAAAAAACAAAACAAAAAAAAACGATAATCAAGTACGAAGTATCAGAAAACAGCCTGAACTCAAAGAGAATTGACTCAAATCACCAAAAAGTGAAGAAGTGCTCAATCTGATACCTAACGGGCAATTGGGATGCGCTTGTCCATCTGGGCCTAATGCGCATCTGCATTGCGGCATATGCTCAATCGTGAAACATGCCATAAACTGAGGACACAAATTGCGCAACGAGCACATGTTCTGGCACTTTCCTTCCACGCAAGCTGTGTCAAACTCGCACTGAGAGTCATCGGTGCAAGACCCCTTCTGGATTTTTTCGTCGACAACATCGGGTTTAGGCGTGGTGGCTTTAGTTACACAATTAAACTCAAATCAGTATCAAAATTTCGCGTCAAATTAAACCGAAACAACAACAACACGACGAGTAATTAGTTCAATCCTTTCGACATATATTTACCTAGCCAACACGTGAGATACGCATTGCCCTCATACCCAACCAGACAGTGGCAATTGGCCTTATGAGCGACCGCTTTACACTGAGCGTTCTGTCCGCACGGTTTGTACCAATCGCACGGATTCCTACAATCCTCCTTGATGCACGCCTTATCGAACGGACAATCCGAATCCCGTTCACAAATCGGTCGCTGAGTAGTCGAAGTCGTAGTCACTTTAACAAAACAAATAATACATCCATTTTCCCTTCTTCCTCCGTCAAACAAAAACAAATACCTAAATAACAAGAAACCACAGGATTCCCTTCGTATCCGTGAATGCAAGTACACACTGCCCTGTGCGTGTTCACGTTGCACTCCGCATTGTGACCGCAAGGTTTGTACCACGTGCAAGGATTCCTACAATCCTCCTTGATACACGCTTTATCGTGGGGACAATCCGAATCTCGTACGCAGATCGGAGCGCGAGTGATTGCTGCGTGTTGATTAAGATATTTCTATTTGTGTTTTTAAACGAAATTTAGTTTTTAGTTTTACCTGTGCATGATATTAATGGATTTCCTTCGTAACCGGTCAAACAATGACAAACGGCTTTGTGTACTGATACTTTACACAGTGCGTGTAGACCGCACGGTTTGTACCAGTCGCAGGGGTTGCGACAGTCCTCTTTGATGCACGCTTTGTCGTAGGGACAATCCGAATCCCGGGTGCAAATCGGGGGTGGAGTTGTAACTAAATTAAATTTATTGTTTTATTTATTTATTTAATTAGTGTTTTGTAGTTTTAATTTTTTTTTTGTAATTTTTTTTAAATTTGTTATTTTTTTAATTGATTGATTAATTAATTTTATTTTATTTTTGTAATGTTTACCTATTAAAGTGCAATTGATGGCGGCATTTCCTTCGTGTTGAGGAGGGCAAGTGCATGTGAGTTGGTGTTTAACCATTGTGCATTTAGCATTAGTAGCGCACGCTTTTTCTCTGTGGGTACACAAATCGCGACAATCGCCTTCCACGCACGCTCTATCCGACTCACACTCATCATCACTCTGGCAGAAATACTCAGTCATTTTTACTTGGCTCGTTGGCGTAGTTACTGCGTAATTTTATCAATTATTATTATTATTATTATTATTATTTTTAAATTAAAAAAAAATTGTAAATTATTTAAAAATAAAAAAATAGCATTATTTAAGCAGATGTTTAAGTTTATGCAGTTATAATTGCCATTTCGAATTACTTTAGGTTGTATATAAATCAAAATCTCTCCTCTCCTACCTTGGAAGCAAGCGACGAGTGGATTCCCCTCGAAACCAGCCACGCATGTGCAAACAGGCCGGTGCGAAATCACTTTACATTGAGCGTTTTGTCCGCACGGTTTATACCAATCGCACGGATTCCTGCAGTCGTCTTTAATGCACGCCTTATCGAACGGGCAGTCATTGTCCCGAAGACAAATTGGCGGTGGTTCCGTACTCGTTGTTGTCACTACAATTCAATTTAAAAAAAATAAATAAACGAAACAAAACAAAAATCCCTCACATTTTTACCTCTGGAACACGACACCAAAGGATTTCCTTCGTAGCCAGCTTGACAAATGCAAACAGCTCTGTGGGTGTTAACTCTGCATTCGGCATTGTGTCCGCACGGTTTGTACCAAGTACACGGGTTCCTACAGTCCTCTTTGATGCACGCCTTATCGTGTATGCAATCGGAGTCGCGTACACAAATCGGTTTAGGTGTTGTAACTTTAAAAAAAAATTTATTTCCATATAAAAAATAAAAATAATTAATTAAATTAAATTACCCTTTGTGCAAGCTACTAATGGATTTCCTTCGTAACCGGGTGCGCAAGTGCAGACGGCTCTATGAGTGCTCACTTTACAAAGAGCATTTTGAGCGCATGGTTTGTACCAATCGCACGGATTACGGCAGTCCTCTTTGATGCACGCTTTGTCAGCGGGACAGTCCGTATCGCGAACACAAATTGGAGGTGGTGGAGTGCTCACTAGAAATTAATGACCAAAATTTAAAAAATTGTTCAAAAAAAAATTCAATTACGTCGCTCTGTACATTCGACCATTAAAAAAAATTCATTCTACGCAATTCCTAGATCATATTTTAATCCTTAATCCTATCTTAATACTATAATATACCTTTGAAACAAGATACAAGAGGGTTTCCTTCATAACCCGGCAAACACGTGCAAACAGCCCTGTGTGTATTCACTTTACAATCTGCATTTTGTCCGCACGGTTTGTACCAATCGCAAGGATTGCGACAATCGTCCTTAATACACGCTTTATCAAACGGACAATCCGAATCGCGAACACATATCGGAGGCGGCTCAACTACAAATTAACAAATCGTTTTTAAAAAAAAAAAATAAAAAACTAAACCACGCTACACGAGCTAAGCAAGCCACAAAACACTAAACTACACGCAACAACAACAACAACAACAAATTGCTACAATCAAGCGCAAGCTCTTATCCTGTCACCTCTGGTGCACGCAACTGATGGGTTGCCTTCGTGATCGGGGAAACAGGTGCAAACAGCGCGATGTTCGGTCACCTTACACTCCGCATTGACCGCGCAAGGTTTATACCAATCGCACGGATTGCGACAATCTTCTTTAATACACGCTTTATCGTACGGACAATCGGAATCCCGAACACAAATCGGTGACGGTGTTGTGACTAACATAAATTTGAATATAAAATAAAAACTCCATCCCCTTCCATCAACAATTAGATCCCAGTTGTGTAATGTTTACCTGGATTGCAAGCAACCAATGGGTTGCCTTCATAACCGAGTAAACAAGTGCAAACTGCCCTGTGAGTGATGGCTTTGCACTGAGCATTTTGCGTGCACGGTTTATACCATTCGCACGGATTGCGACAATCGTCCTGAATACACGCTTTATCAAAAGCACAGTCTGAATCTCGTACACAAATAGGAGGCCTCGGAGTCACTGTCAGGTGGTTCCGAGAAAAAGAAATAAGTAGAAGAAAACAAAACAAACACCCAAGATTTTCCTTCTGGAGAGAATCAGCGGAGAATAAACCAGATTTTATTAGTATATATATATATTGACCACTGACCCACCAAAAAGAATTGAAATGACCATCACCAAATACCTTTTGTACAAGACACCAAAGGGTTTCCTTCGTATCCAACCAGACACGCGCAAACCGCACGATGCACTTCCACCTTACACTGAGCCTCTTGACCACAAGGTTTGTACCAAGTGCAGGGGTCACGACAGTCCTCTTTGATACACGCTTTATCACGAGGACAATCAGAGTCCCGTACACAGATAGGTGCTGGAGTTACCACTAGACGTTTGAGAAATTGAAACATTTTTTTAAACGAGAAAATTAAAAACAAAATAGAAAAGAAAAGAAAAGAAAGAAAATACCTTTGACACAAGAAATCAAAGGATTTCCTTCGTAGCCCGGTGTGCATGTACACACGGCTCTGTGCGAATTGACGCGACAGTCCGCATTTTGTGCGCAGGGAGAATACCACGTGCACGGATTGCGACAGTCTTCTTTAATACACGCTTTGTCGTAAGGACAGTCCGAATCTCGCACGCAAATCGGAGGTGATGTGGTTGTCGTCACTGATTACGAAATTTATTTAGTGTTTGTAGTTTGTATTAATTTGTTTAGAGTTTAGTTTTAATGTTTAGTTGTGTGTTTTTCTACCTCGGTAACAATTTAAGAGCGGGTTTCCTTCGTAGCCCGGGAAACAGGCACAAACTGCTCTGTGTGAATTGACTTTACACTCCGCATTCTGCGCGCAAGGTTTGTACCAAGTGCACGGATTTCTACAATCCTCTTGAATGCACGCTTTGTCGTACGGACAATCCGAATCCCGCGCACATATCGGAGCGGGAGTAGTGACTATTTATAAAATTATTAATAAATTTTTTTTTTTTTTAGTGAATTTAATTAATTATTTTACCTCTAGAACAACTTATTGAAGGATTGCCTTCGTAGCCAGGCAAACAAGTACAAACTGCTCTATGAGAATTAACATTACACTGTGCGTACTGAGCGCAAGGTTTATACCAGTCGCACGGATTGCGACAATCTTCTTTAATACACGCTTTATCGTACGGACAGTCCGAATCTCGGACGCAAATCGGTGGTGGTGCTGTTGTAGTTACTAATCAATATTTTAAAAAAAAAAATCAAATTTTTACTTAAAATAATCAAATTTTGCGTTACTTTTGATGAATTAATAAAACATTGCGCGTGATAATGAATGTGATTTCACCGTTATTGTTATTATTGCCTTAAAATAACGAACTTTAGTTGAGCTAGGACTTGACAGTGCTTCGGTTAAGCCACAAACACGTGATGTGTGCAAGCTTTGGTGATGCAAACCCGGGAGTACCGTGCATTTATACCTTTAAAACAACTGGTCAAAGGGTTCCCTTCGTAACCCGGCAAACAGGTGCAAACGGCTCTATGCGAAGTGACCTTACATTCCGCATTCTGCGTGCAAGGTTTATACCACGTGCACGGATTCCTACAATCTTCCTTGATGCACGCTTTATCGTACGGACAATCCGAATCGCGTACACAAATCGGCGCGGGTGTTGTAACTACCACATAAATTATACTTCAACAAATATTTTTAATTTCGATCGAATTTTTACCTCTGGAACAACTCAACGAGGGATTCCCTTCGTACCCCGGCAGACACGAGCAAACTGCTCTGTGCGAATTCACTTTGCACTGCGCATTCTGCGCGCATGGTTTATACCAATCGCACGGATTGCGACAATCGTCCTTGATACACGCCCTGTCGTACGAGCAATCCGAGTCCCTCGAACAAATCGCAGGTGCCCTTACTAATAAATCGCATTAACAACATCTGTACGAATTTCATTTCCAAATTTGATCAATACCTAGTGTGCAAGACACCAAAGGATTTCCCTCGTAACTCGGTAAACACGTGCAAACTGCTCGGTGCGAGTTGACTTTACATTCCGCAAACTGCGCGCACGGTTTGTACCACTCGCACGGATTGCGACAATCTTCTTTAATACACGCTTTGTCGTATGGGCAGTCCGAATCTCGAACGCAAATAGGGGCAGGTGGTGCGATCACTAAATTAACCATTTAAAAATCAATGTGCAAATTCTTCCATTTCTTAAATTGAAATTCTCTACCTAAACGGCAAGAAACGAGCGGATTTCCTTCGTAGCCCTCTATGCAAGTGCACACTGCTCTGTGCTTGACGCACTGGCAAAGCGCGTTTTTGGTGCAAGGAGACCGAAATTCGCAAGGATTGCGACAATCTTTTTCAATACACGCTTTGTCGTATGGACAGTCCGAATCTCGAACGCAAATAGGGGCAGGTGGTGCGATCACTAAATTAACCATTTAAAAATCAATGTGCAAATTCGTCCATTTTTAAATTGAAATTCTTTCTCTACCTAAACGGCAAGAAACGAGTGGATTTCCTTCGTAGCCCACTTCGCAAGTGCACACTGCTCTGTGTTTGACGCACTGGCAAAGCGCGTTTTTAGTGCAAGGCGACCGAAATTGGCAAGGATCGCGACAATCTTTTTCAATACACGCTTTATCGTTTGGACAATCGGAATCACGGACACAAACCGGAGAGATAACTGCATTCAAAGTTAAATCAAACAAATTTAGGTCGTTTTTCTACATCCAAATGAGACCTATTTTACCTTTTCTGCATTCTACCAAAGGATTTAACCCCTCGAAACCGACCGAGCATCTGCAAACAGCTCGATGCGAACTCACGGAACACTCCGCATTCGTCGCACACGGTTTGTACCAATCGCAAGGATTGCGACAATCTTTTTCGATGCAAGCCCGGTCGTAAGGGCAATCAGAATCCCGCGCACACACCGGCGAAGTCGTCGTTACTAACACAAAACCGATTAATTGACCGCACGAAAAAAAAAAATTATATTTCGAGGATTTTTAAATCTACCTCTTTGACACGATTCTAAAGGGTTGCCTTGGTAACCCGCCATACACGAGCAAACTGCTCGATGCTGATGCACTCTGCACTTTCCATTTAGTGCGCAAGGGCTGTACCAATCGCACGGATTGCGACAATCTTCCTTAATGCACGCTTTATCGTACGGGCAATCCGAATCCCGAGCACAGATCGGAGCGGAAGTAGCTTCTTCAACTTTGATTCAAAACGAATTAAATATAATTTCATTGCTTTTCGTCTAAAACGCGTTTTCTACCTTTGGTGCAAGACATTAATGGATTTCCTCGAAACCCTTCTTTGCATCTGCACACTGCACGGTGCGAATTAATAGTGCAGTCGGCGTGTGGTGCGCAGGGCAAGTACCACGTGCACGGATTCCTGCAGTCGTTTTCGATACACGCTAAATCGTAGGGACAATCCGAGTCGCGGATGCAGACTCGCGGTGGTGATGTCGGTTGAACTATCAATGGCAATAAATGTTTCTTTGTAAGTGCTGGAAACAAATGTAAACATTTTTCGCTTTAGGTGTGTGTTGATTTTGTGTTATTTTACTTTTTAATAATGCTGATTAAACTGCTTTGTTTTATGTGTTTCAAATTTCTTTGTCGCGGTTTGTTTTAGTGTTTAATGTTTAATGTATGTGGGGTTTTCACGATTCACAATTCACAATTCACTAATTCACACATCTTTCGCACCCGAATTCACACACCCTACGACTTACCTCGAATGTCCCGACCCAATTTCCCAACTTTCATTTTAAAAAAATTCGTTTTTTCGTTTTAGTACCTGGAAAACACGAGGATTTATGGTTGTACACCCTGCATACAGTTCCCACGCGACAAGAGTTCTTCAGACACAGATCAATGCAGAAACTATCAACGCATGCGCGATCCGAGTCACACTCAGCATTAGATTTGCATTCAACTTCAGTATCGTTTCGTCGTGTTGGGATTTCAGTAGTTGGTGTCAACGGCACTTTAGTTAAAATAATTATTTATATTTATAAAACAAAAAATTTATAATTTTTTTTTTATAAAAGTTTTTAAGTTGAATTTTAGAATTTTAGAAATTTCGGAAATTTTATAAACCAAAAATCCAAGTTCCACGAGGCCTTAAGAATGGAAAAATAACTGTAAAACCCTCCCCCGAACTTCGCAAGAATCGCAACAAAAACCAGAGTTCAAACACACCGTACACAAGTGTAAGTATAATACGATACGAAAAGAAACGGGAAAAAAATTGTTAAAAGAAATGACAGACAATAGAAAAGAGAAAAGAGAAAAGATGGTGCAAATATATGTGATTCGTACCTTTGGTGCATCCTTTTTGAGGATCGCCTTCGAAACCCGGTAAACATGCACAAACAGCCCTGTGTGTATTCACGCGACACTCGGCGTTAGGTCCGCACGGTTTGTACCACTCGCATGGATTCAGACATGATTCCTCGATACATGCG
Organism: Strigamia crassipes; assembly: GCA_034683725.1. Classification (NCBI taxonomy): domain Eukaryota; kingdom Metazoa; phylum Arthropoda; class Chilopoda; order Geophilomorpha; family Linotaeniidae; genus Strigamia; species Strigamia crassipes. The sequence goes on along the minus strand of JAQFXT010001254.1, from coordinate 2,468 downwards.
AGTTCGTAGGGACAATCCGAATCACGTGCACACACAGGTCTCGAAGTGGGTGTGACCGTCGGGGGTCGAGGGGAGGGAGTGACTATGACTAAAATTAAAAATTCGTCAAGTCAGTGACAAATCAAATAAAAAAAATAAAAAATCATTAAGGAAGTGTCAAAAAGACTGAATAAAAAGTAGACAAACGCCATTTTGACTTTTTAATCAAAAATCAAAAATCTTTCCCCAAAAATCAAAATGGCGTTATTTGTGCGTTAAAAAGTGTGAAAATTAAAGAAATTGTTCTGAAATGTTTGTAGTTATTTCAATTTACATATTAAATTATTATAAATATTAATTAATTAATTAATTAATTAATTGATTATTAAGCCTCTATACACAGTTTATTATTATTGTTTAGTTTTAAATTGTTATTTCATTAGTTTGAGTTTGTTATTTCAATGTTATGTTGTTCATTTCATACCTCTTGTGCACTTTGACAACGGATTTCCGGTGTATCCAACAGGACAACTACATTTCGCACGATGATTTTCAGTTTTACATTTGGCAAGAGTTCCACAAGGCGACTTCCTCCATGTGCATGGATCTCTGCATTCTTTAGCGAGACATGCCAAGTTGGAAGAGCACTCCGAGTGGCTCGCGCAACCCTGTGCAGACGGAGTAGGAGAAAGAGTAGGAGGTGCAGTTGGTGGTGCAGAAACTGTGAATTTCAATCACAATTAGGAGAAAACAAATAAAATAAAAATAAAAACAGAAACAGAAACAATAAAGAGTGCCGCAGTGTGCAATATATACATTTACGGTGAAACCTGTCTGCAGCAACTCAATTTCACCGTAGTTAAAACGTTTTTCTACTCTATTATTTATTTTTAGCGTTTAGTTTGATTATCTAATTTTATGTTGTAAATTTCAACTGAATCCCCGTTAATATTCCAAACAAATTTCAAATTTCCAAGCAAATCGATTATACCTGCATTACACGCGACTAGGGGATCGCCTTCGTAATTGGGCAAACAATAGCACACGGCCCTGTGTGTGTTGACTCTACACTCGGCGTTTTGCCCGCACGGTTTGAACCAATCGCACGGATCTCTACACTCCAGCTTAATACACGCCAATTCGAGCACACAGTCCGAGTCTAGCCCGCACACAATGTCCGGAGACTTGGTTACGGGGAAAACATTCACTGCCATGTAAAAAAATTAATGAAATTATTATTTAAAAAAAAAAAAAAAAAAAAAAAATTTTAGTTTGATAAATAAATTAGAAAATTAGTTAACTTAATATTTCGTTTAATTATTTTTCTATTGTAATTTACCTGGTTCGCAAGACACCTTAGGATTGCCCCTGAACCCACGAGGACAAGTGCAAACAACTCTATTGAGCACTACTTTACACAGCGCATTGTGAGCGCACACGTCAACCTCATCGCAAGGTAATTGACACTGTCCCGCAATGCACGATTGTTTAGCAGGGCAGTCGGCATGTCGTCGACAGCCAGGGCGCGGCGTCGCAGTTGACGGTGTTTTGATAACGATTGGCGGTGAAATCACAGTGTTGTTCCCCGTTTTTACTGAATAGATTTTTATTTAGTTAATTCACTATTACTCAAAAACAATTGCAATTATTTAAGGCGTAAAGCTGTCAAGCTTATTCCATTATTGTTTTTAGTTAGAAAAAAAACGATTTTAGTTATAAAAGATTGGAATTTATAGTCGTTTTGTCTTGTTTAGAGAGAAAAATAAAGAAAACCATTTTTGTTTCAATCTACCTGGATGACAAGCCACACGAGGATTACCCTCGTACTCGGGTAAGCAAGTGCAAACAGCCCGATGTCCTTTAACTGTACATTGAGTATTTTCACCACAAACGCCTCGGAGTTGGCACGGGTCTACGCACGACCCATCCACGCAAGCCAAACCTGCGGGGCAGCTACTGTCGCGGCGACAAGAATGAGGGGTAAAGGAAGTTGTGGATGAAAGTTCAGATTCAGAGTGTGGTGTCGACGTTGCTAATAAGAAAAAGAAATCTCTCTCTCTATGGTTGTTATACATGAGAAAAGAAACGTGAAGAAGAGGAAAGTGAAATTTGTTGATAATTCCATAATTTATCAATAAAAAAAATAAAGAAAATAGAAAAAATAGAGAAAATAGAAGAAAGAAAAGACTACGGTGAAGGATAAAATATTTTACCTGCGAAACATTCTATTTTGGGGTCGCCAAGTCTGCCGCGTGGACAAGTGCATGTCCAAACATGCGCGACTGCGCGGCACGTTGCATTCCTACCGCAGGCGCCCGGCACAGCGCACGGATCGACGCATTGGCCGTCCACGCATTTTCGAGCGACGGGACAATCGCTGTCAATGTAACAACGCTGACCTGGTCGATGTGTGACTGGTTTCGTAGGCAATGTGGTGATGGGTTTGGTTACGGGTTGGGGCGTTGTTAGTGGACGTTGTGTTTTTGTGA
>JAQFXT010001253.1:0-19195 GCA_034683725.1 Strigamia crassipes | reverse complement strand
CACAACACAAAACGGACCGCAGATCGCTTCAAACATATCGATATTCAAACTCCCGTCAGGCATTTATCAAGAACAAGGAACGAATTTATTCGACAGATCGCAACTTATGATAGTTAATTCAAGTTAAAAATGACCATTTTCTGATGCGTATAGAGTTTAGCAACATCCAAACCCGCCGTTTGTCATGGAAATAAATTTGACAACACTCACATCAGTCCTCAAAACCAATCCATTGGTCAACATTAAATCCAAATAATATTTAATGCAAATTCTGCCGCATTTAGAAAACTTTTTTTTTTTTAAATAAACAAATAATTAACTCAGAAATAAACTTTCCCAAATTCCTTTTTGTATCGAAAAAGCCCCACAACGATGCCAGACGTGCAAAGAATCGAATTTTTACGTCACTTCTCATCAATTAGACACCTTTCGGCACTTGTTATTTTTAAGCCGATTTCGGTTATTTTTCCATGCAATTAGCCTTGCCGTTTTTGCTAAAATCGGCCAAAAATCAAAAAGTGCTGGAAAGGTGCCTAATCGATGGGAAATGATGTATAGAGTGGGTGTTTGTTTTATGCAAAGCAGTCCATATTTTAGTGAAAAAATGCATTTTTCTGATTGGAGATAACACGAGATAAGACAGAGGGAACATTGACATTATTTCAACGAAAGTTTATTGCTAAGCTAATTAACAAGTTCGGAATGGCAAACTCAAAACCTGCTTCAACCCCTGTTATCACCTGAAACTAGACAGTGTTGTTACGAATCAGCAATGAAACAAGACCCAGTTACAGCGGATGTTACGAATTACACATCTCTCTGTAAACAAAAATCTACGTCCAAGTTATCTTCGACTACTAACCCTACGGCTCTCATGACATCCAACCATAAGATGGCAAGAGTGCGAAACAATGACCAAATCCAAGATGGCGAGACAAAGAGAAAACTGTCTTGCTAATTACTGTACATACAAAGTTCTATAAACTAATCACCTAAGTGCTTATTGTTATTGAAATTAAATTAATAAAAATAAGAAATATGCAGATGAACGATAAACAGCAGTCCAGTTAGCTACAAAATCAATAAAATTCGTAATTGTTTCGTTCAAAAACCATACATTTGTGTAATTTTCTGTTTTTTTTGTTGAAAGTTTTGTGTATAAAATTAGTTTTAAATAAGTCGAGTAAAAAAATAAATCACATTTAAATTATTCAGTGATAGTTGGATGTTAGTATCTAAACATCAGTAAATTGTAGGACATTCGTTTAAGTCCAGGTAATATTTATTTTCATAGCATGATTGTAAAATATTCATTATATGGCCATTAATTAAATTTGCACGGTTCCGTAAGGTTCTGTATAAATAGCTAAGGTCTTGTGATTGCTGGCATCATCAGGTTCTAAATAAACCGGATTTAGAACGACTGGAGATGAATTATTCGACAATGCGGAACGTCTTGCTACTGGTCTACAAAACAGACAAAATTGACCTAAAGACACGAGCATTTTAAAATAAAAACTCGTATCTACGTTGGTGGGTCTTCGTATATCTCGGAATAAATGTGCGCACCATCTGAGTACTGCATATTGCAGTTGGAATAAACTCTCGGGATCTCCAATGGCGGTTTGTCTCGTGACCCTGAACTCACTCGACAGAATGATATGCGTTTACAAGTAGAATCACTTCTTAAAGACGCTCTTCGATCTAAAAAAAAATCAAAGTAAATATCTGTAAGTTGTGTTGTGAGTAAAAGAAATAGATGTGCAGAACAGTACCTGAAGAGCTACTGCAGGAAGGAAGTCTGGAATTGCGTCGAGAAGAGACGGTCACATCGTATTGGTTAGTAGTGGGAAAAGGCGATTCATCCAATACAGATCCGCAATAAGTGTCGTTAAATAGGGTTTCACTAACCGATGACAAATTAGTTACAACTGAGAACGAACCACTAAACACAAATATAGAAATAAATCATTTTCTTCTAGCTCATCAAAAGCACATTACTTTTTCTTTTTTGACGACGTTTTACGCTGCAAATGGCAAAAGTAGAATGCAAATCCGGTAACAGAAAGAATAAAAAATCCACCCATACCAATGGCTAAAAAATGAAGACAAAAAAGGAGTAAATGCAACAATATTTATACAAATTACTCGCCGATGTACAAATAAGGTCCAGGAACGTTTTCTTCTGCAATACGAAAAATAGATTTCAAATTAAGCAATAAAAAATGACAATTGTTCCGCGATTTACCGCCGAGAGTATCTGTGAAATTGAGTACGCATTGAGGTACTGGCGTGGACCAAACACTGTTGTCGCCGCAAGTTCGAACAGATGGTCCGACTAATTCGTAATTGTTTTGGCAATGATACGATGCGATGTGCCGCTCGATTCGTTCAGCGATCCCGTTGAGAGGAACTTCTGGGTCTCCACAAAAGAGTTTTGAATCTTCTGAATAAACAAGTGCACACAATGAATAACGTGAAAGCCAGCACATCAACTGAACAAACCTTTAGTTATAAAAATCACTTCGCAGATCCTTAAATAAGAAAACGAAGCTGGGTTTAAACTCCTTAAATATAAATAACGTCCTTTTTGTCGACTCGGGCGCAAACGCAGAGAGTATTTTTCCCATCTAACTTTAGGATATTTGTGTTCTAAACCAAATACAAGCTAAATTAGGTATCCATTTTGTTATAGTGATTTCCCTACCACATCGAAGTTGACTGTAGTCTGAATAATCCAAAGTATTATCCGAGAGATGGAACTTTAATGGCGGTATCAAAGTCGATTTTTCTGAATCAAAACCACAAAATTTGATCGCTATTTTTATTCCAAAAGAAAAAGTTTATAATGATTAACACCTGTCGGAATTTCTCCTTTGACTAACACCTCCAAGATAGTGATGTCCGGTAGTAGAGCTAAATTCATCGCCCACCATGTTGTGCTGCCGTTGATGTAAACATTCACGCATGTTTCATCGTCGCCATCCACCGTCCGCAAAAAGTGCGAAGCGCACGACGCGATTGAACTTTGACTGAATTTTGTTAACGGTGACGGAAGAACTGATTGAATAATGATTTTGATTGAAGATCGCAAGAAATATGCACACAGCTCTAATTATATTTAAAATGGTTTACCACAAAAAGGAACTTGCCCACTCCACGTTCCGTTTTCTAAACATTTACGAGCAGGATTACCGACGACTAGAAATCCCTGTTCGCATTCGAAGTGTATTTTGTATCCAACAGGAAAAGAAGACTTGAGTACAGTTGCACGGCCGTGGGCCGGTGTTCCGGCAATGCCGCATCCCTCACCTTCTTGTAGTCGACCTAAACGAAACGAAACGATATTCAACAATCTTATCCAACTAAATATAACGTAAAATATACCGAGAAAGATACACCGAGCTACCAAAATAAGTACATACAACCTGCGTACGCGCGCAGACATGTCAACGCTTAGACCGACTTCCTCTCCAGCACGGATCCAGCTACTTCCTGAGCAGATAAGTTTCTTCGGTTGTTTTTAAAAATGATTTTTTTTTTTTTACTTTGAATACGACGACTGACAAATAGAAATTGATTTTGACGCAGATTTTTATTTGAAATGTTCAAGTGTAAGGAATGGTGCTGATTATAACGAACGTACGAAAGGATAACAAAATCAAATAATACTAAATATAAATGTAAACAAACTTAGTTGTTATTTTATAAATGGAGTCACTTCTAGAGTTGGTCCCGTGCTTCTTCTGCTCGGAGGAGCCAAACTGGCGCCTCCGCTCGGCGATGTTCCGCTACTTGTAGTTCCTCCAGCACTGTCTGTACTTCTTCGATGCACGATTTGCGGTAAATCACTACCGATCGAGCTTAATGTCGTATTGCTCGAATGAGCAATGTCGTGTGAACCCTGAGTTGAAAGGGACCTTTGCTGAGACGGAGGTCCCCTCAGTCTATTCGGAGATTCTAATTTGGTTATGTCAACACTGTTGGGATCCGCTTGATACGCGAGAGCATTCATGATTACTTGGTCAGGAACCACAAGTAAAGGGTGAACTTCTTTCATTAGTTGACTCGCTGGAATTTTATGAAAGGAAATGAATTCCAAAAAATTGGCCATCACCTTGACAAAAATATGAATACTATTCATCAATCAGTTTGCTGTATTATATTTAGTGCGGTGAACTCTTTCAAGACTCAAGACAGCGGCGCACCATTAAACGGACAAGTTAAAATTCAAATAAAACAAGATGACTCGCTTAGTAAACTTTTGTTACAACTAATATGAATACTTTTTGGGACTCGCCAGCAGTCTGTACCTGATCTTGAAGAGTTTCACTTGTTTTCGTTTTAAATTTTTACTTCGCAAAGTGATAATCCAGTTTGGGTATCACAAAACTTCTTACTCCACATCAGCGATGCGTGAAATTTGGTTAATTCTTCGGCTTTAAGCTCATCTCGCGATAGGATGAGACGCACCACATGCTGAGGTAATAAAGCGAAGGAGCCCAAACTGAGAACTTCATTTCCATGAATATCAACAAATTCCAGCGCCTGAAACTCATCCAATGCGATTACAAAGAGGAGGAAAAAAATCAAATACTTTTTTGTTGTTAAAAATACCTTCTGTACAAGTGATTTTGTACATTTGTATTGGATGTATTTTTCAGCCGATGCAAGCAGAGCGCACACAGTATCAACATTTATACAGCACTGCACAAACCCCAGACACGCTTTTCGTAATTCGTCTAAGCTGTAATAATCAGCAGCATTCATTACACCTGCGATGTAAAAATGCATTTATTACCGTCCCAAAGAAACACCATGAAAATTCAATTATAAATTCAATTTATAAATTTGATATCTTCGAAGTAGTGCAGCGTAGCAATACTCTTGGGGCAAAACGTGTGTCGATTTCCTGGTTCGCTTACCCAGCAAAGTCCTGGCTTGTAAAGTAACACAACCTGTATGAATGTATTCAATGAGCTGCCTAAATACATCTGGTTCAAATTCGTCTATGACGAGTGTAACGTGAGCATTTTGGGACAAGTTCTAATGATTAAAAATATATTTAAAATGGAAAACTATTTTGTTTCGAAACGGAAGAATAATTGATGTTACACATACTTGTCCAGTTAGTAAAAGCATAGGTTCACTGGTTCTTTTGAGGAACATTTTTAATTTCCCACTTTCTTTACTTCCACTGTCTTTTTTCTTGGGATTAATTAAGGCAGCTGGTGGTTGTTGAGGATTTCCGAAAAACATTTTATGAAAAACTCTGGAAATATTTTTTACAAAGTTAAAAGCAATTTTAATTTAGTTCCTTTAGCATTTGATGCGAGCTATTATTTTCACGTTTCATAAATGCACCAAAATATTACTGCGAGACAATTGCGATTCGTTATCGATTTAATATTAATATCAAGCAACAGATGGTTTGTCATCACCACGATGAATCAAATAAAACACTGGCCCGATTATGGACCTACCGCACTTGCCATAGATTTAAACGCATCCTACCTACTTCTGGCTGCTAAAATAGCCTTAACAGCGCATACAGGTTCCCGCGATTCACCGACCAGAAACGTGATGTCGCACAACTCCGGCATACTGGCTAAAAATTTCATATCGTCGCCCAAACCGCTCTTGTTTTCGAACACCGAGTAATCTGGCTCTTCTGTAAGAGCAGCCATATTGATCCAGTCGAAGCAGCCTCTGCGCACCAGCTTTCCCGCACAAGCTTCCCCGCACAGCGCTAAATCATGCAGGAAAACACGCGGGGTCGAGTCGAGGTATTCAGATCTTTTGTTTAATTAAGTTAAAAACACAAAACACATTTTCTATCATGTCAATTATATATGTATATATATATATATATATGATTATATATTTTTATACATGTATATAATGTATATATATATATATATGTGTATATATATATTTATATTACAAGCGGCTAAAATTACTTGAACAGATTAATTAACATACAGTAAATTTATACAGAATCATTTCAAGTATGACTACATTTGCGGAAATGTGTTTATATACATTGATCATGTACAATTGAATTACTGAAAATTTCAATTAAATCTAAAACAAAATTTATTTTTTTCTTAATTTTTTCTTCCCTCCTAAACTCTAATTTTCAGGCACTAGTTAATGAGTGACAGTCAATTCAACTAAATCGGAAAACATGATTAAGTAATAAAATGGGTACACAAAAGTGAAATGAGATACAATTTTACCAGTTTTTTTTTTCTCTCTTAAACTCCAACACATCTATTATGGAGCACTTATAAATTACTGCGCTATGTACAAGCAAAATTAAAATTTTACATAAATAACTATGTAATACTGTCTGATTGATAGAATTAATTTCTCCTTAAATTAATGTTTTTTCAATTTAATCTTGTTGTATTTTTTGTAAATAATAATAATTGCTAATTTTTCAGGTGTCGTGACTAATTATGATATACAGAACACAAGAAGTTTTACCCATTAAAAGGTTACAAATATAAAACACTCGTTACCTACCGGTATGTACAGTTAATTAAGTGCAACATAAAAACAATTATTAAAAAAAAAAAATTAAGGAAAACTATGCTACGAATGAATGAAACACATATTCAGTCCGTATTTCAGATTTCTTTCCTTGTTGATTTCCAGAAAAATTACCAACCACGCTTAGAAGAAAAAATAACCATGCAGAATTAATGAGCAAAAAACATATTCAATATTAATTGCGGAAAAAATATTGCCATTTTGTTACAATTGAAAATCTCTGCAATTTAAAACTCAAATCCACACAGAACTAGCATTAGTATTCAGATTGAAAACGTTGCCAAAAAATTTCCATTTTATGGAATGGTTTATCATGCAAAAGAAAAATTATTAAAAATAAAATTGATTAAAAAAAAACAAAAAAAAACAAATCCCGTTTAACGAAAAGGATAAAAGAAGGCATTATGAAACCCGCTAAAGAACATCTTTGTGCCATAACCAGCGACGAGTTGTGTGATCAAAACTATGAGTGAGCCACTGATGTTGCAGAAGATTGTACCGTTCGCGGCAAAGAAAAAGCGGTTTCCCACGCCTGAAAAGAAAACATCACATTGTTTTTAACACTTGTACATCGCAGCAATAAAATATTTCTTTATCTCACTTGAGATCTTTGTCTTCTTCGCCATAACTATCCAAATATACAGAGCCCCATAAACATACTCTTTTGCCTCTAATAACTATAACGTTAGAAGAATTTACAGCTAAAAACATGGCAGTGCCCGCACCACAATCTATCGAATGCTACAAAAATAAATCAATTAGATACCGGGAATCATTAGGGATGAGGAAAAAAACCTTACCTGCACAGCTTCGAAAATAGAATGTTGTCGACAACAAGATTCGCGCAAACAGACCATCGTCCCACATAGGAGGCAAACAGAAGGGTCTTTGGGCAGTTGATTGCATCGATGACAATGTTTGCAATGGTAATATTGAAAAAACCGCTCGTATTGATCAGGCAGTCTGAGCAGTTGGGGCTGTTGCCACACATGTTGTTGATTGAGTAAACTCTACAAAATTGCAACCAAAAAAAAACAATCCAGTTAAACATACGGCGTTAGATGTTAAATATCCAATCTTACTCTAGCAGCAATCTGCGATTTATCAACGAATATTCCATAATCACGACACCAATTGTGTAAAACAACCCTGGGATCTTCAGTGAGCCAAAGCAAACCATTCGATGACGCATTGAGTTCGGATGATGCGGTACCAGACAGACCGAGAAATCGCATCAGTGCAGAGTACTCTTGATCGAGCACCTATCATTAAAAAAGTATCGTGTTACTAAATAAATATCAGTCGCTTAAAATTACAGGTTAATACAGGTATCTCGGGTAACTCCTCCTTGTACACATAATGCTGAAGCAAACTTGCTACACGAAGGAAAGGAACGCACAACTGCTGTACGTTTTCCTCTATTTGCTGAAGACTCCATTGTTGAGATTTCTGAAATTTAAAAAATGCAAACATTTAACGGCATAAATAATTGGATAAAACTAATTTGTACGTACACACTCACGATCCAAATCGTCATCTGGTAAATACAAAGAACTTCGGCTCAAGATGTCGATTATTTCGCCTAAGACGTTTGGCAACGAGGTTAAATGTAAATGCTAAAAGTAAATTACCTTAGTTATTATAAACAATAAACAATAAACAACTCGGTCTAATCATTTTCAAACCTGTTTTGTTCTTGCTTCTCTCCACGTGTTGCGTTGCTCTTCGGTCAAACGGCAACTCAACTGACTCAAAACCTGAACGTAAACAACATTAAACAGCACTCGAACCATACACGAATAGTAAGCTAGAATGAAAATATTTAAATCATTACCAACACTTTCACAATTAGACAAAATTCTTTTATTTTCCTCTACCTTTGTCAATATGTATAGGAAGAATCAGCACCAACTGTAGCAAAAGAGCAGCAATGTCTTTGAGGAGCAAAGGCACTTCTTTTTCATATATGGATATACTTTAAAAAAATTCTTAACTTTAAAATACTATTTTATAATATTTCAATTTATTACCTTGACTGGCCATCATCCGAATTCATTCCAGTAATCTGAGCCCATACTTGTGTGTAGGGCTTTGGAGATAAAATTTTCGAGTGCATTGCAAGAACGTGCAAAAGTGGAACTAAAAAGATTTCAAATCTTAACCATTTAAAAAAAAATTAATTAATTAGTGTCCTCTTACTAAAACAGGGCCTTCTGCGTACAGCATTGGACGAAGAGCACAAATTGCCACCGCGCTGAACTATTTCAATTTCCAAATTCGTTCTATTGAAACGAGTAATAAAAATTAAGAAAAATGGTTACCAGAAAGAACAATTCGTGCTAAACAAACCTAGCAATTGAACAGATAAACAAAAAAATGCTTTCTCTACAAAGCGAGACACTTCGACATTTATACTGGGGGTATGTAGTGATGGTCATGTCTTCCATGATGGCTCCCATGGCAGTCATTAGAGGTGATTTTCTTTGAGGAGTCGCTGGTTCGGAAACAATTAGCTGAGCCAGCTCAGCAGCGACTGCTTTGTGGTCTTGAGCGCGACTCTGCACAACAGCAGATATCTCGCCAATATCTGGAGAAATTGGCATCACAGAATTGGCCAATTGGCGACACAATGGGCAAGAATATTCCCCTCTTTCAATTGCCAAACTTTGTTGCCGTTGACTCTGCTGTGTCTGAAATAAAATAAAACCACTTAGTTGGTTCCCAATAAAAGAAATAATTTATTCTACCTTTAAAGACTGAATGTAGGATCGATGGCAATCTAAGTGAAGATGATGTCCACAAGTTTGCACATGAATTCCCCCCTCGAGCCCAATGTTTAATGCCATGAGCCACGAACACTAAGTAATGCATGAAAACATTAATTTTATAACAAAAAAATTAACAATATCGATCATATTCCATTACCACATGAAAATGAAGCCCAAATTCTTCAATTCGCCTGTTCAATTCATACGCTCGGCTGCTGTGGGACCGAAGATCCTGTCGCTCTTCGTTGGAACACGGGAGAATGAGATGATTGGTATTTTTATGTGCGTGTCCTAACACTAAAGACAAAAATAACATTTAACGAAACAAAAAACCAACAGCAGATAAAAACTCAATCCTCGACGTACAACTTGTAGGCTGCAACAATGTAACCAAACCAATCGGTCTTTCTTCGGTAGATGGCGTAGTTTGGCCACATATGACGCAGTCAAATTCCTTCGTCATACTAAGTAAGGACTCTTCAGAGTGAGATGAAGCTGCCGCTTCCTCCGCCACGCTGGTGTCAGTTTCCATCGTTTGTTCCATAAAAGCCTTTTGCTTCGAAGCAAATTCAGCCATTAATTTCTGTTGTCGCTCCCTCGCACGACGTCGTCTGAAATTACGAGTTATCACATTAACACGAACAAAAAGTAAATTTATAAGTAGACGAACAAACCTCGCTTCTTTATCTCCTTCAGTGTCTTTATCATACGTCGCAAAAGTGGAGTCTTGTCGCGGCCACAAATTTTGCCGAATTTCTTGTATTGATCTTGCAGCCCGTAAACTCAGCATCGAAATTCTTTTTCAAAACAATCAAAGTAAATTGATCAATCAATTTACAGTTTAATGGGTACAAATGCATCTTACCTGTTCAGAACCTGTCCGATGAAGTGCGGTCCGTTACCAACACGTGAATCGCTGAAAATCGTTTGCCGGTACGAGTCTGGTTTCCCTGAGAGCTTGGAATGCAACTTAACTAGCAATGACAGAATGCTTTCATTCACTTCCACGACGTTTTTGCTAGCAAAAGGTTCGACTTTTGGCGGAGAACGGCCGCAAATCTGAGGCAAAGACTCCACAATCTATTTTAAATATACAAAAATCACATTATAAGTAAAATTAATTTTTTAGTTAAAATACGGTCATCAAACCTGCAAAATACTGGATTGTGAAACAGTCTCATGCAGTTTTAAACGTGCTGGGGAGACGGGTGTTATAGCAGCAAGACCACTGCTGGGTAGGACAGCCATACTGGTGGAAGACGCAGGAATGGGCTCCTGGTTAATTCATTTAAAAGCGTGTTAGTCCATTACGCAATAGTTTCGGCAAAAAAGGTTGTGTGTCCGTGGTTATGTTAATTACCTGTGGCGCGGGCAAAGCCATGTTAGGAGAATACGTGGACGAATTCGGCACTATGCCGAGTGAGCGATATCTGCTTCTTCGCCGTTCGGGGTTTCGTAAATTCGACCGTTCTTGCGACAGGGCCATAGTTCTTACGCTGGGTAATGATGACGAGGAAACTTGAGCGACAGCCATGCTCGAATCTGAATGTAAAAAAAAAAAAATTCGAAATAAATTTAATGTTTTTTTTTCTTTATGACAAATTGTCTTACTTGACACAGGTACTAGTGCATTAGATGATTGAGCAGGTGGTAATGCTAGATGAACTAATGTCGGCGGCAGTGCTGCGTGCTGAGTCGATGATTCCAACATGGCACCTAAATTAATAATTAATAATTCAATTAAAAGTAATTAATAAATATCTAATGTTTAATTATTTTAACCTTCGCCTCTAGGACCACGGCTGTCGTATGCCGGACTTTCAACAATTTCCTGCATTTCCATATCTGAATCGATGTAATTATCAACATTCATATCATCAGCATCCTCATGCACCATCGGACCAGAGTCGTGATTGATGATAACCTACAAATTAGCGAGTTAATTGATATTATGGCTATCCCTAACAACAGTAATTGATATTTTACATTTGAGATTTTATGCTGAACATTGGTGAGAATCCAACTTCCATTAAACCATTCGCTAAATTCCAGGTCTGGAACTTCATCCAACGGTTGACTGGTAGTCTGTGTTTAATACGGTTCATTATTTTACAATTTGAGCCAGTTATAAATAAATAAATTACTTTTCCCGTGGGATGTTCACTAGGTGGAAATCTAATGGCCATTTCCAAAAGATATAGAGCGAGTGACATCGCTGTTTCAGATACTCCCGTAGTATTTACAGCTTTGTACAATATTACGAAAATTAAAGCGTGCATAGTTTTGCAATGAAGAAGCCGCAAAATATTCATGAACGGTTTTGTTAAATTCACGGGAATTCGATACGGTGGCCATGGTGTAAATCCCGATTCGAATTTCCCAGTTTGACGCACACTAAACAAAAGTCACATTTTATCGTTTAATAAAGACAATTAGAATAGATTTCAATCAAATCTTACTATTGAGTGAATCTGTCTAATGAAACTTGGTAGTCATGACGATGAACAGCACGCAACAGAACATACATCGGATCGTAATCTCGCTCCCAAATTTCGTCTAATAAGCAAGTAAACTAAATGAACCAAATTCAAAAGTAAAACTCAACTCTCTTTTACCTTTAGGTGCGTACATTCCTTGCAACATATGACCCCCAGCCTCGAAATTAGGTGCCTTGTAATTGGTCACTCGGTTTAAAATTGCTTCAAAGTTTTTATTTTGTAGCCCAGTACCACATTTTTCAGGCATCAGGTCTGTGAGTTGACTGTGAGTTTTATCTCCCATGCACAGCAATAGAACGATTTCAATCCGAGTTAACTCCTCATCCGTAAGACCAGTGTTGGTTCGAATGCTCAACAGCGACGCTATAAAAGTCAGACAACTTTCCAACATGGGCATTTCTTGCTCGGCGTCTAAATCGCTATTCGTATGGTGAGAAGAAAACGATAACCATTCAGCGATGTGAAATCTTCAACGACGACAAAAAAAAATAATTAATCATACAATCAAATGAACGCGATGCAAGTTGTAAAGGCACCTTTCCAACGTGGTCATAAGAAACCAATCAGGATCTAATTTAGAGGCACAAACTTGGAGTAAAAACAAATCAGCATCAATCATCGAATTGCAAAAATGACATTGAGTGTATGTCATAGCTTGTCCTTTGATTTGAAGTCCGTTGCGAACCCAGAGGCCACATAAAATTTCATAAAAGGCCACCTGAGCTCGCAAAGGATGTATCATTAAGAGCTGTAGCATGGAGGGCGAAGGAAGCAATGCGTCGATGTCTGCCCCCTGATTCCTCACAGCCTGGCTCAAAAATACAGCAAAATATCTATGCAACGGGAGGTGAAAAGAAACTTGTAAAGGATCGTCTTCTTCTGGATCGGAGCATCCGATGGCATCGAACCAATCTTCTAAAAACAGAAGGCAACAAACAATCACCTGTTTGGTTAGCTCGACCGTACTCTTCAATTAAAAGAAATTTATTCAATTAACAAACTATTTGTTTCTCGTGACCTATAAGTTTACCGAATCTTTGAGATGTGATATCATAGCCCACATGGGAGCTGCCGATGCTTCTAGTTCTGCTGAAAATGCGGCGTAGTACGTATTCGGTTCGAATTCAATGTGTTGTAACAATTCACGTTTATTTACATTCATTCCTACAATAAAAATTGCTTGAATGCTTTAATTTTTTTTCAGATTTATAAAACTACCTTGAAATAAAGACAAAAATGTAAACCACAAATCTAGCAACGTACTGTCCCCCATAAATTTGAGAGCCACTGGACGATGTGATAATACATTATTTAAATCACTGACCAAAGGCCAATAACAATGGTCTTTCATAATGTCTCTACTGCAATCGACTACATAATTAAAATTACGCTCGGTATCTAAAATTCAAAGAAATAAATGTTAATATTTCTGCGTCAAAAATTGCACTGTCAATTAGTTACCTTGCAATGTATTTGGAATTAAAACTTGACTCATCATGAATCTCAGGCTTCCAACCATAATGTAAAGTAAATGCAATTCATTTGCCATTTGCAGAGTGAGTGCTTCGTTGCTGAATAATTGCACGCTAACGTGCACCACACGGTTTGAAAGTGTGTCAGCGTCATTTGAATTGACTAACATTAACGAAATACAACCGTAGTGCTGCACAAAGGTTCGCGTAAAAGCATCCTAATAAAAAACTACCATTAAATACTATTTTAAATTAACTCGTGTTACTATTTTTACTTTATAATTACTGTCTGGCATCATATTTAGTAGTAAACAGACCAGCTTCTGTGGAAATTCAAATTTTACAGTCCAAAAAACCAATTCCTCTAAAAGTGTCTTGTGAAACAACACCGATGACATTTCCGGAAATCCTAGTAAAACACAATCAATAAAATAAGACACAATAAATCGAAATAATAAATTCTTTACCTCCCATTTGAAATTCCAAATCAGGTACAGGTAATGATTTGAGTGCTTCGATATATCTTGCATTGCTTTGCTTTATGTAATGTTCTTGAGGTGAATTACCCGATGACACTGTAACATAAACGTGTGAAATAAATACAAACAAATTTAAAACTATGTCAACCGAAAATCACCTTCATTTAATTGTTTGTAAATGTCGGCATTAGTTAGAACTTTGGCCATAACGTGTCTCATGGCAGCGCCCATTTCGCTGCATTGATGTAACATGTGAATGAAAGGTTCAGCATCTTGAAATAATTTTTGAAGTTTCTCTTTGGCTTCTAATCAAAATTCAAAACATATCATATCGTCAGTTAATTAGACTGCTAATAAACAGGGTCATGTTTCCAAATTTATCCTACCCGAAGCACTATTCTCGTATATCTGTGAATTCTGATCACGAAAGTGACGAAGTAGCCGCAAAAAAAGTCGTGGCATCATCATTTCTGATAAAAGAAACAAATCTGGCGGCGGTGTAACTTTGTCCAATTGATTTCGTGGTCCATGTCGATTACAAAACCTAAAATTGTATTTTTTTTTTAATCAGTTTTTTTATTAAACGTTTTTGAAAAATTTACCCCGATTCCTTCATTACACTTGAATCACCGCAATCACACGCTCCACCAGCCTGACTCCTAAACATGTTGAAGTCGTGTCCTTCATGATTCCCACGTTGAAAACATTCTGCACAAATTGACATGCACGGTGAAACGCCACACGTTCTACACCTGTAAGCGATGAAATTGGCTGTCCAAACTAAACCACAAGCAGTTGCGTTGTCGTATTTCCGAACTAAAATTTAAAAAACGAAAAATGTATTTAAAAAAAAAAACATTAAAGTCAAACATAATTGTATCAACGGTTAAAAGCATTTCGACATGAATCATGATGCAATTTCCCAATACTACCACAATATGTCATCACTAAACGTGAATGACCTCATTTTCGTTAAACGTTTCGTTACGTTAATTTTACACAGGTAATTAATAAGCAATCCGCGTCTAAATAAACACAAATACGCAATGTTTTTCACATTTAAACAACAAAATCTGTCAATCTTGCTCGTGTTAAACGGAAGATGTAACTAATAGTTAGTAGTCAACACGCTTGACAGTAAATTCGAGCAATCAAAAAAATAAATATTTCGCATGTGTGAGTATTATGTAAGCTTTTAGCCACGTTCCATCACATCGAGCAGATGTGATCCGAGCATCAGTTGCCAACCTGTTGTGGAGAATTCATCCGGAGTTCGCCCTCCTGACATTAGACACCGACACCAATCAATCGCTTCAAAATCATCAATTTGTTTGTTAGGCTCGAGGACTACGTCGAGAAGTTCGTTTAATTGCTGAATTCCGTTTGACCGTGGCAACTCTGCGTGTAAGAAAGCTGCAGCAGCTCTCTTATCCATGTTAGGAAGCCCTCGAGCAGCCATATTTGCCCAAAACATTTTTGCCTACGAATCATCAACGTTCATACCGAGGAAAATGATGAAAATAATTCGCATAAATACCTAATTAAAAGCTTTTAAAAAAATCAAAATAATTTTTAGATAATGTTTTATAAATCATGTTTATTTTTATAAAATACCTTATTTTGTGTTCGAAATGTTATGTCATTTTTTGATCAGCTGACAAGGCCTGGCAACAACAACAACAGCAACCGCATCATTCGGCAGCAATCATAAAGAAAATAAATGCAATTTGTGACCCATATAATTGAACAATTTAATCTAATCATCTACCTTATTTGGAAATAAAATTAGATTTATAATAAAATTGAAAAAAGTTATTGCATCGTTATTACTTTTAATTAAATAGGAGAAGAGTATTTTATTCATTTTAAGAACTATAATAATCTCAAATTACAAATGTTTTTTAAATTTTATTGCCCCATAAGAATATAATTTTTTGTTAATTATTATCTATAACCTTGAATTTGAAGCTCTCCCACTTGTCACTATTTACCTAGTTTCTATTACCTTGTAATGTTGTCCCACAATGCTTTGTATCAGCTATCTTAAATCACACATGCATGAATAGATTATTATATTATATCACGATATCGTATTAAAAGTCATTCGTTTATTCTAATGTCCTGGTAGCCCGTAGCCTGCAGCTATAAACTTACGTACCCGTAACAAAACAGCAATGCAGTGCAACAAAGAGGATAAATTAGGAGGTAGCGGCATCATAACACGCACCATCTCAAGTCTAATACTGCCCAAACATCTGCAGGATGAGAGAATGGCTCGTGAGTTTACCTCAATTTAATCAAAGTATAAATGGTTAAATTTAGCTTTTTTTTTTTATTACCGAAAAGGTCAATTGCCCACCAGATATGTTTTCACAATAATGGGATTTTTGTGTTTTACCATTCAATATATGCTGAGGACCAGTTTGAGCATCACCATAGTAGCTATGGTAAATAGCACAAAAACGATCACTAATATCTCATTCGAATGTATTGATGAAAAGGAAAACGATAATAATTTGCAAATTGGTCAGAATGAGGTTAGAAAATGCATTTTTAAAGTATCTTTTGACAATGATATAATGTGTTCTTGCAATAAATAGACGATTCGATTAAAGCACGGCGAATTTAATTGGGATGAGGAGCTACAAGGAATTATTCTAAGTGCATTTTTCTGGGGTTACATTGCTCCCATGTTCGTGAGTGGATGGTTGGCCAATCGTTATGGAGGAAAGATTCTATTCATGTCTGGACTGGGAATTGACGGTATACTAGCATTATTTCTTCCGTTGGCTGCCAGATCTCATGTTGGCTTACTGATTGCTTGCAGAGTTGCAATGGGTTTTGCTGAAGTATCAAAATTATTGTGTGTTTGTTTGAAGCAAAGTTGTAAGTTATTTTGAACACTTAGGGTGTCATGGTGCCAAGTTTCCATCAAATGTTGGGAGCATGGTCTCCGCCCGATGAAAGAAGCAGAATGTCATCTTTTTCGTATGCAGGTCAACCATTTGGAATAGTCCTAGTTTTACCCTTAGCCGGTTTACTGTGTGAATATGGTCTTGACGGTGGGTGGCCCACCGTCTTTTATTCTTTGGGTATGGAAATTGATTGGAAATGTCATCTACAAATAATTATCATTTCTTAACTTGAAAATAGGATTAACTGCTTTGATCATTTGTTGTTTGTGGTTCTATTTGGTGTATGATACGCCATCACGCCACCCAAGAATAAGTGATAAAGAAAAACTTTTCATTCAAACATCTTTAGGAATGAAAGAAAAAGCCACCAAAGTATGAAATTTAATTTAATAAAATTCAGCGATAAATTATTTATTTTATTTTATTTAGTTGCAGGTAATTCCCTGGAGAAAAATATTCTTCTCCACACCTGTCTGCGCTTTGAGTGTCATGGCATTCGGGTTTAGTTGGGGCCATTACATGTTGCTCACGCAGCTTCCAAATTTTATGAAAAATATTGTGGGAGTCGACATTAAAACGGTAAAATATCGCTTATTACACTCACAAAACACCACCTCTGATGAAATAATTTATTAGAATGGACTTCTATCAAGTTTACCTTATCTAATCTATCTAATAAATGCGTACGTTTGCGGTATAATTGGCGATTGGATAATTAAAAACAAACATTTGTCCGTAACTGTAACTAGAAAATTCTTCCAAGTGTTGGGTCAGTAAAAATTGAATCAAATGTGCACACAACTAAACTATGTTTTTTAACATTTTTGATAAGCTTCGGGTTTACCAGCCTTGTGTCTTTTAGCGGTTACATTCTCAGGATGCAACTCAACTTTGACCATCATGTGGCTGGTTTTAGCCGGTGGGTTGTTTGGTGCAATGTACACAGCCGTTGGAGTTAATCATGTCGATTTATCACCAAATTTTTCAGGTAAATTGGACATTTTTTTTTTGTAGATAATTTAACCAGTGGAATGGGAGTATCTTTATAGGTATTCTTCAAGGCATTACGCTCACTGTTGGCAATTTAGCTGGAATTTTAGTTCCCTACGTAATTGGAGTCATAATTCAAGGCCAGGTAGAACAAATATTCTTTAAACCTGAAAGGTACCTTCACAAAAGAATTACATAAGTAACAATTTTCTGCATTTACAGCAGCAGTCGAAAAGCAGTTGGGATTTGGCCTATTACATATCAGCTTCTGTGTTATTGCTATCGACACTCGTTTATGTCCTTTTTGGATCTGGCGAAGAACAACCCTGGAATCGAGCAAATGAAGATGAAAATGAGACAATATCTGTGGAAAATGACACAAAAATGTAATAAGTTCTTTGTAAATAAAATTGTACTTTTTAAGAAAAATTAAACCAAAGCTTACGCTGAAAAATTGAACCTTTATTCTATGCAAAAAACACATGGTTTCATTACATTTATACAGCATGTATACATCAATGAAATACTACAACAAAGCCCAGTTAATACAAATAATTATAATAAAAGTTATTATCTATATATATTCTCATTTCTGCGAGAAGATTTGACGATTTGAATCGGGGTGGAAGATAGGGAGGAAAAAAATAAACACAACCGTAGAAAATGACAAAATGGGACAACATCTATCAGGGGCCACCCCTCTAATGAACGTTTTCATGTTGTAGTATCGATCAATAAAAAAAATAAAGGGCAATGTAACTCAATTTAAAATTAACAAATTTTCTTCTTTACAATTTGTTTATCAACAGGTTTAGTTGTTTTTGTTCATTTAAATTACTACACAGGAGATAAAAGCATAATATACAAATGTCTACAGATGATGATTTCTCATTTTCTTACATTATTATTACATTTTAAATACAAAATATGAATGAGTTTTCAAGCCGTCTTTTAACCAATTGGTTTGGCTTAAAAAACTAAATCTTTACAGCTTTGAAATTCAAGCCAAATAAACAGATTAAAAATGAATGCACAAAACTTCCTATCATTTTTAAAAATTCCTAAACTGACAAAAAATGTACAAGATCGGACTTGTAAGACGAGGGGTGGCAAACTAAACAGCAAATGTCATAATAAAAACAAACTTTTTACTTTATAGAAGTTTTACCAATTAAAACTTTTAATTTAAAATAAAAATGAAAGCTCATTACAGTTTATTTTAAGGCGAATTTAAAAAAAAGAAAAAAGAAAAAAAATTATATTAATATGAAATAAAACGAAACGGGACTCATCACTTTAGCATATACTTACAATATATACTCGATATACTTTAGAAATACCTTACAAACAGTATTACAGATAATGATAATAATAATTACTAATTATTTATATGCAAAGTCCCTATCCTACAATGATTATATTTATATACTATGTATAATATGTATATTTATATATATATATATGTATATATATATATATATTTACGTATTATATATCGATATATATATATATGTATAT
>JAQFXT010001252.1:0-19218 GCA_034683725.1 Strigamia crassipes | reverse complement strand
ATTATCCTACGTCCTAAAAGTCGTGGATACGTGACCCTTAGGAGCAAGAACCCTCACGATCACCCCATTATAAACCCTAATTTTTTGTCTAATCCTGATGATATTACCACGTTAGTCGAAGGGGTTAAATTTGTTCGCAGACTTGCCGCTACAAAAGCGTTTCAGAAATACGGAGCTAGTTTGGTCGTTTGGGGATTTGAACCTGATTGCGCGTTCCTCGTACTTTGGTCCGACGCGTATCTCAGGTGCATAGTAAAAGTTCTTTTAGTAAGTTTGCAGCATCCAACTAGCACGTGTAAAATGGGGCCAAAAAGTGACCACATGTCTGTTGTAGATTACAGATTAAGGTAATCAATGTAGAGTAAAGAAAAATCTTAATAATTAATCAGAAATTTGCAATTTATTGCAGAGTGCATGGTATTACCGGTCTAAGAATTGCCGATGCATCGATTATGCCGAATATTGTATCTGCCCATCCTACTGCTGCCTGTCAGATGATTGGTGAAAAGGTTTCTGCTATGATCAAAGAAGATAATCAATAGTTAATCAATGGATCAATTACATTTACCAATTAATTTCTAGTGAAAATGAGTTCAGTTATGTTTGTTTATTTATAGCTTAGTTATAATAGTCAGTTTTAGTTAATAAAATTATAAGATGGTTTGATTCATCGATTCATAGATTACACAAAGCAATATTCAGTAATTGATTGAACCAGGGTGTGCACGTCGTTCACTGCATAAACTTTTCAAACACGTTACGCTCGCTCGAAGCACTGGAATGTAAACAACACTTCCGGATGAAGCAGAGCGCTTCCGCAGGGAAGCCGCCCCTTAAAAGCAACCCGTGGTATAGTTTTAGCAGTTTTATCTATCTTAGGATTGTACAATCAATAAAGCAATTTGAAATCAGGTCAAGACTCTTTGTTAAAATTTGGCAAAACTGTTGGTACAAGTTCATGGGTTTTGCAAACTCAATTTACGTCTGTATCTTTGAAACAATGATAAATGTGTGACTTCTAATGACAGATTCAGAGTTCGGTGGTCATTTTGCATCAGTTTACTTGTTTCTAGACCATTACTTACTCAGTTTTAGTCCATTACCTCCAAAATGGTTAAAGAAGATAAGCAGATGTTCCAAATTAGAGGTATTTTCGAATGTGGCTACTGCACTTCCAGTACAGAAGCAACAAAATATATTTTGCTTGATAGAATTAATAAATATGACACGTGGATGTCCAGAACATTGCACCTGAAGGAAATTTTGGGGTTACGATACATTTTTCAAAACCGTCAAGATTTATAAAAATAAGGAAAAACATTGTAATAAATAACAAAAGCACAAAATAAAAACATCTGCGACATTTAATATAACCGGAATCATTGAAACACCTACATAGTTATGTAATTTGTTTTCAACCAGGCTCAATTTTCCACTCATAATAGATTTTTTTATACAATGTGTGGAAAGATTATGACACCAACAATGACCAAGATAGACCTGATGACTGTCCCTAAATCCGTAATGCGTTAAACCAAAACAGCATATTGTACCCTTATACTACCAAGGGTTAAACATTCAATTAGGTTAGGTAAGTAATGGCTACTTCACACTTGAACAAGTTATGTAGAAGTTGGGACTTTTAAAAAATCTAACTTCTACAAGTTTGTTTTGGCCTGTTCACACATAGATTAGACTTAGAGAAATCGGTGATGTTTTTTACTATTGCCGTCAGTTTCAGAATTTTTGTGATGGTGCTGAAAACCTTTAAAAAAACGTAATTTTTCAGCTTTAAACTAAGAAAACAAAATGGACAGTTGTAGACATTTAAATTCTGAACAAAACAGGCCTGCTTTGAAATTAATCAAACATTTTTTTTATATCAAACTAAATGGATTTAGAGTGAATGCATATTTAGGCAAAAACCTTGCATATACCAAATTAACAGTTGAAGAAAACAATTTCGCACTTCTTCTATTATTAATAACCAATATTTAATTTAAAAAATAAAAACGTTCAAAAAACAACTTGACCTATTGCTAGGGAGTTGCTGGATGGGTGCTCTGGGTGTGAGCCAGATCGGTACTCTGAAATAAACCACAATATTAATAACACTATGACGATGTGACATTGACAACTTCCTAATACAACGCTTAACAGTTTTCGAAGCAGAGGTCCCTTGTGAGGATGGTTCCCCCTGAGCATAAGCCAACTGTAACCGAAGAGAAAGAACTTTTTAAATTTTTTTTTAGGTTTCGGTCATAGACAGACTCGATTCGACTCGATTCATCTTATTTCCCATTAATTTTATCAATATTTCCAATGCATTTATTTCCTAAGTTATTAAACCTATAATGTATATCAGTTAGTTACTGTTCCCTACGATCTTCCTTAGGTTTGGATTGTGTAATTAATTACTTTTAGGTTTCATAGTATGTATAGATACCAAACTGTATTTATTTTAATATTTTTCCTTCGCTTATTACTGTTCCTTACAACATTCCTTATGTTGAGGAAAATAGTAGGTGCGTTCAATTTGAAATCTATAAGTAACTTATGTTACTTATCTTCCTTATCTTCCTTATTGTAAAAGGTTCGTTCGAACTGTAAAAAAGGCCGTTTTTGCCGTAAAAAGGGTCGTTTTTGCCGTAAAAAGGGCCGTTTGTGCTGTAAAAAAGGCCTTTGTTTGTAAAAACGTTCGTTTTTACTGTAAAAAAGCCTTTTTATCGTAAAGTGGCCGTTTTAATCGTAAAAGGGCCGTTTTAACCGTAAAAGGGCCATTCTGATTGTAAAAAGGGCCGTTTTTGCCGTAAAAAAGGCCGTTTTGTGTTGTTACAAAAACGTGAATGTGCGCATGTGCGAACAATTCAAAAGGAAAAATTATTAATGCGTTCATTCAAAAGTACATTTTCTTCCTTTTGCATAAGGAAGATAAGTAACATAAGTTACTTATAGATTTCAAATTGAACGCACCTAGTGTTTGTTTATCACGGACCTCCGCAGTCCGTACTGCAAAGACGATGCATCGTGCCTGATGCCTAATACTCGCATCAATCAGGCATTCTGTGTCGTCTAAACCAGTATTGTAGTTACGCATGTTGCCATTACTCGCCGGGATGGCGTCATATTGCTAACATTTATCGATACCGACTTGTAGTGTTACCCAAGATGGCGGCGCACTTGAGAATTTGAACTCCCAGATATGTAAGTGCATTTTTGTGTCTAAATAAAGTGTTTATTTCTTTTAGTATTTATTATTGGTTCTTAGTGCGTTCTATAAGCGCTAGGTATCTGTTCACGCCATTTGAAGCTAAGTCCAGTTTCGAATCAAAGTCGGCGCGTACGGTAAATACCAGCTAGCGGTAAACACCAGCTTGGGAAAGAATGAATAATTTAGTTAAGATAAGTCAGGTGGCATTGCAAATTAAGACGAAAAAAATGGCTTACCTTGTTATACTTATGTTAAAAAAAGGTCAATTTTGTAAAAATAAATAATTAAGAGAGTATTGCAAAAAAGAAGAAATGTAGGGAAACATGTGGTCAAGTATATGGTGACCCACATGGCTACCAATTGATTGTTGATTGGCGGGCGTGTGTAACCTGGCGCAATTTTTTCCAGTATTATGAAATGAAGGAAACAGTCTAAAGCCGCTACTCTACCAACCATCAACTTATTAAATAATTGCGCAAGAGTATAGTTGTGTTTAGGCATTTATCCTCATTGATAGACATAATTTATCGATATATAAACCCAAAACCTTTAACCTAACAACACACTTGAGCATTTTTTCCAACCAGGCTCGATTTCCCAGTCAAAATGGATTTTTTTATAAATATAATATTTTTTTCTTGTATTGAAAAGTGACTTTAGCTCAGCAGAATGTGTGGACAAAGACTACGACTACATAGTAGGCAAGTGTATTAATTGTATCAAATACAATTAATAATAAAAAATAAAAATTTGACAAGCCTTGAGCTAACAACATTTATTGCCTTTTAAATAATTAATTTTATTTAGTTGGCGGAGGTGCCACTGGGTCTGTAGTTGCTACAAGACTTTCCGAAGATGCCAATGTTAAAGTTTTGTTGTTAGAAGCTGGAGGGAAGCCGCCGGAGAAGACAAATATTCCATTACTCGCGGTTCGATTCGCTGAGGACTGAAATGGATTGGAATTACACGTCAACGCGACAAAAACACTGTTGTAACTTATTCAACGGTAAAGTAAGTGAAACTTACTATTTTCGTTTTTATTGTTGGCATTGAAAAATTGATGACATATTTAAATTTTATTAGACATTACTCTATTTTTGCGGTAAAGTGTTAGGCGGCACGGGTACGCTCAATTCCATGGCACACACTCGAGGAAATAGGAAAGATTTCGATTATGCCATACTTTCTTAAGCTAGAAGATTATGATTTATCTTATCCTAATGAAGATGGTTTGCGTATTTATTTAATCTAATTAAATTATTTGTTAATATTAACGCAAGATAGCTACGGGTGTGGAATACACAAGAAAGTCTTCGAAGTGTAAGGTTAATGCAAGATAAGAAGTTATAGTGTCAGGTGAAGCATTCAATAGTTCCCAGTTGCAAATGCTGTCAGGAATTGGTCCCAAAAAAACACTAGATAAATTCAAAGTAAGTTTTAACGACCGTAAACAAATGTTTCCGTTACCAGAAAAGACTTATTTGGAGTTATTTGGCATTGATGTTTGATCATAATTGTTCGAATCAAATTCCAGATTCCGGTACTAGCAGATCTTCCAGGAGTAGGACAAAATCTTCAAGACCATCAGACTGTCGCCGGACAAATGTACACGCTAAACAAGAAAGTCAGCTTTAACGCTCGGCGATATCGCACTAAAAAATACTAAGACCAGTGGTATGCGAATAAGACAGGTCCCATGACGTGCCCTGCAGCTTTTGAAGGAGTGATGTGATTTCATTCTCTCCATATATCCTATGTCTTAAAAGTCGTGGATATGTGACCATCAGGAGCAAAAACCCTTACGATCACCCCATTATAAACCCCAATTTTTTATCTCATTTCTATGATGTCACGACGTTAGTCGAAGCAGTTAAATTTGTTTGGAGACTAACCGCTACAAAAGCGTTTCAGAAATACGGAGCTAGTTTACCCTTTTGGGGGATTGTACCTGATTGCGCGTTGCTCGTACATTGGTCCGACGCATACCTCAAGTGCATAGTTAAAGTTCTTTTAATTAGTTTTCAGCATCCAACTAGCAGGTGTAAAATGGGGCCACAAAGTGACCATATGTCTGTGGTCGATTACAGATTAAGGTAATCAATGCGGAGGAAAGAAAATTCTTGATGATTAATCAGAAATTTGCTACTCATTACAGAGTGCATGGTATTACAGGTCTAAGAATTGCCGATACGTCGATTATGCCGAATATTGTATCTGCCCATCCTACTGCTACGTGTCAGATGATTGGTGAAAAGGTTTCTGATATAATCAAACAAGATAATCAATAGTTAATCAATGGATCAATTTCATTTATCAATTAATTTTTTATTGAGGAGATATATTTGTTTAGTTTTAGTCTGGTTATAAGTGTCAGTTTTGTTTTAACATTTGGTTACTTAATAAAATTATATAATGCTTTGATTCATAAATCACATAAATCAATACTCTACAACAGTTTGAACCAGGGCTGCCGCCAGCAGTTGTGCAAGTCGTGCGCTGCACAATGGCGCCAAACAATGAGATAAAACTATTATCGGCAATGCAAACATTTTTTTTTTTTTAAAATCACTCAAAAGCCCACCCGTGGCTTAGTTTTAGCAATTTTATCCATCTTAGAATTTTTTTTAACCTAAAGTTTTTTTAACCTAAAGTTTGCCGCCCCTCAAAACTTGCAACCTGGCCACTTGGCCACTTGGCAAGTTGCTCTATAGGGAAATAAGGCACTGGTGGATGTCCTGAACATTGCACCTGAAGGAAAGTTTGGGTTAGCGAAAAATTTTTCAAAACAGTCAAAGTTTATAAAAATAAGGTAAAAATGTATAATAAATAACAAAAGCCCAAAATGAAAACATCTGCGACGTTCATTTAAACATCTTCATACTTATGTAATTTGTTTTGAACGAGGCTAAATTGTTCACACATAATCAAATATGCACAGAAGTTTATTAAACGGGAGAAATACATTATAATAAGTTAACGGTTAAATTAAGGCGATTTAAATTAATGACTACAGTAAATAAAATGAAAGTTTTTGTTGTCTTTACGGCTGCAAGTGTTTCTATTTTGGCAAGTTTTTAGGACAAAAATATAAACAATTAAGCAAGTGACATCATAAAACTAAAAAACACAAACACCTAAAACTTTTAAAACACAACTTTTTGAATGCAGCTAGTATTTTCAAATGCCACTTTACAAATCGTAAGGACATAATTTACATTCACTTCTTATCATTTTAAAAACTTGTAAAGCTTTTTTTCCAGTATTATGAAATGAAGGAAACAAACTGTCTCTAGCCTCTACTGAACCAACCATCAACTTACTAAATGATTGCGCAAGAGTATAATTCGTGTGTAGACATTTATCCTCATCGACATATTATTTTTTTATATATAAACCCAAATCCGTAAACCCAACGACACTTGAACATTTCCCCAACCAGGCTCAATTTTCCACTCAAAATGTATTTTTTTATAAATATAATATTTTTTCTTGTATTGAAAAGTGACTTTAGCTCAGCAGAATGTGTGGATAAAGACTACGACTACATAGTAGGCAAGTATATTAATTTTGTCTAATATAATTGATATTTTTAATTCAAAATTGGACAAGTCTTAAGTTAAAGGTCAAGTGCACTAAGTTGTGTTTTCAGAAATTTTCAAAAAAAAAACAATATAAAAACCTAAATGTTGATCCAATTTTTATTGTTGACAGTGCAATGCATCATGGTCCCAACTTTCCTGTCCTACGTCATCAGTTCTAATTTCCTTTGCCCTTCAATGTGTGTAATCCAAGATCCAGCTTAAACCTGAAACTGGGTCGAAGATCTGTTAAATTTGTGAACTTGTGACGTCGTACTCCCATAATGCTCTGCAATTTAGACAACTGATATTGTAGGGTTTTTGTAATTGTTATTTTAACATTATAAACGTAACAATTCACTTTTTTTATTAATAAGTTTAGGGTTATCATATTGTTTACTTTTAAGATTTAATAAAAATACACTCGGTGCACTTTACCTTTGACAACATTTATTGCCTATTAATATAATTAATTTTATTTAGTTGGCGGAGGTGCCACTGGCTCTGTAGTTGCTACAAGACTCTCCGAAGATGCCGATGTCGAAGTATTGTTGTTAGAAGCTGGAGGGGAGCCGCCGGAGAAAACTAATATTCCTTTACTCGCGTTCGAGTCGGTGGGGACTGAAATAGATTGGAATTACACGTCAACGCGACAAGAACACTGTTGTAACTTAAACGTTGGTAAAGTAAGTGAAACTTACTATCTTCATTTTAATTTCATGTTGGCATTGAAGAATTGATGACATTTAAATTTTATCAGACATTACCCTATGTTCGCGGTAAAGTGTTAGGCGGCACGGGTACACTTAATTCCATGGCATACACTCGAGGAAATAGGAAAGATTTCGATTCCTGGGAGAAATTAGGAAATCCTGGATGGAATTATTCAGCAGTTATGCCATACTTTCTGAAGCTAGAAGATTATGATTTACCTTATCGTAAAGAAGATGGTTTGCGTATTTATTTCAGCTAATTAAATTATTTGTTATTATTAACTGACATTTTGTAATTCTAATACAGCTAAGTATCACAGTAGAGGTGGTCCAATAACAGTTTCAATTCCATCATTTAAAACACCTATGGCTTATGCATTTCTTGATGCTGGAACTGAAATTGGTCAACCATTAGTTGACTACAATGCAAGGACTCAGACTGGTAAATCTATTAATTCTTAGGCTGATTGACTCTAGCAACGTAGCAAGTCAGTCTGCACTACTGATGTGTGGTTCTAGTACATCTTTTTGAAGGAATACTGTTCTTTGCGCAGGTTTTATGTATCCACCAGTCACTCTTAAGAATGGTTCGCGATGCAGTAGTTATACGTGCTATTTAAAACCTGCTATGAAAAGACCAAACTTAGACGTTGTGACCTATGCATTGACAACTAAGGTAAGATAGGCACAAAAGCTGATTTTTTGTGATGCGTTGCTTCTGGACTCCTCTCTGCCCTTTGCCAAACGCTGATACCTCTCAGCTACTCTCTATGAACGTGCCTGATGTGAATCACCACGCGCCGTGCGTTGTTGCGTCAACAACGCACGATGGCACAAGATGGTGCATTGTGCTATGCGCTTGCGCGTTAACGCTGAAGCAACAACGCATGAATGTGAACTAGCCTTTAATTACTTCAATGCACTGTTGCTTTGTGCTTTGTGTTTGCGCGTTAACGCTGAAGCAACAACGCGTGCGTGTGAACTTAGTTTTAATATATGATTTCACTGTTGGTCTGTTATACTTATCCTTACAGTTTAATTATTATTTTAAAGATAGTTTTAAACAATCACAAGATAGCTACTGGTGTAGAATACACCAGAAAGTCTACAAAATGTAAGGTTAATGCAAGAAAAGAAGTTATAGTATCAGGCGGAGTGTTCAATAGTCCCCAGTTGCTAATGCTGTCAGGAATTGGACCGAAAAAAACACTAGAAAAATTCAAAGTAAGTTTTAACGACCGTAAACTAGAAAAGACTCACAGAGTTATTTGGCATTAATGCATTATCCTATTTGTTCGAATCAAATTTCAGATTCCGGTAGTAGCAGATCTTCCAGGAGTAGGACAAAATCTTCAAGACCATCAGTCTGTCGGCTGGCAAATGTACACGCTAAATAAGAAAGTCAGCTACAACGCTCGGCGATATCGTACTAAAAAATACTTAGACCAATGGTATGCAAATAAGACCGGTCCCATGACTTGTCCCGAAGCTTTTGAAGGAATTGCTTTTTACCAAAGTAAACTAGTCAAAGATGTAACTGACTATCCAGATATTGAAGTGTATTTCAACACCAACAACTTGCTTCGATCACTCCAAAAATACATCAATCCTGTAAGTTAAGCTAAAATAGATAGATATTTCCATGAATCTCTAGTAATTTCTCACTGATTTTCAGCTTTATCTATTGTTTTTGCCAGGACCAACTCGAGAACTGATTTCATTCGCTCCATATATCCTACGTCCTAAAAGTCGTGGATATGTGACCCTTAGGAGCAAAAACCCTCACGATCATCCCATTATAAACCCTAATTTTTTATCTCATTCTGATGATATCACGACGTTAGTCGAAGGGGTTAAATTTGTTCGAAAACTCGCCGCCACAAAAGCATTTCAGAAATACGGAGCTAGTTTGGTCGTTCGGGGGTTTTTACCTGATTGTGCATTGCTCGTAATCTGGTCTGACGCATACCTCAGGTGCATAGTTAAAGTTCTTTTAGGGACTATGCATCATCCAACTAGCACATGTAAAATGGGGCCAAAAAGTGACCATATGTCTGTGGTCGATTACAGATTAAGGTAATCAATGCGGAGGAAAGAAAATTCTTGATGATTAATCAGAAATTTGCTACTCATTACAGAGTGCATGGTATTACGGGTCTAAGAATTGCCGATGCATCGATTATGCCGAATATTGTATCTGCCCATCCTACTGCTACGTGTCAGATGATTGGTGAAAAAGTTTCTGATATGATCAAACAAGATAATCAATAGTTATTCAATGGATCAATTACATGTACCAATTATTTTCTGGTGAAAATGACTTGAGAAGATATATTTGTTTAGTTTTAGTCTGGCTATAAGTGTCAGTTTTCTTCTAACATCTGATATATGATGCTTTGATTCATAAATCACACAAATCAATATTTTATAACTGTTTGAACCAGGGCTGCTGCAAGCAGTTGTGCAAGTCGTGCGCTGCACAAGGGCACCAAACAATGAGATAAAACTATAATCGGCAATGCAAACATATTTTTTTTTTAAAAGTCACTCAAAAGCCATCCGTGGCTTATTTTTAGCAATTTTATCCATCTTAGAATTGACGAATCAATAAAATAATTTAAATTTAGGTCAGAGCATTTGGCAAAACCGTTGATACGAGTTCATGGGCTACGCAAACTAAATTTACGTCTGCATCTCTGAAACAATAATAAATATGTAGCTTTTGATGTAAGATTCTGAGTTTGGTTGTCATTTTGCATCAGTTTACTTGTTTCTATACCATTCTATAATCAGTTTTAGTCCATTATCTCCAAAATGATTGAAGAAGGTAACCAAGAGGTTCCAGACTAAAGTTTTTTTCGAACGTGGTTTCTGCACTGTACAGAAGCAACAAAATATATTTTGCTTGATAGAATTAATAGACATGACTCGTGGGTGTCCAGAACATTGCACCTGAAGGAAATTTTACGATTGCGATAAATTTTTCAAAACAGTCATGGTTTATAAAAATAAGGAAAAAATGTATAATAAATAACATACGCACAAAATTAATACATTTGCGACGTTCATTTAAACATCTTCATACTTATGTAATTAGTTTTTAACTAGGCTCAATTTTCTACTCATAATGGATTTTTTTACATCTTGTGGCGACCCGGGTCGTCTCTTTACTATTACGCGTCTAAACGTTTAAATTTGAAAGCAGCTATCTAAAGAGATTCGCCATTGGAATACCTTCGCTGGGCCTTATATTCGATTTGATTTAGGATAAAATCAGGTTAGGCTTAAAAATAGGTGTCTAGGGGGTTTTCAGTGGCTGAAAACAAGCAAAATAAACTGTTTATAGCCTCTACTGTACCAACCGTCAACTAATTAAATGATTGCGCAAGAGTACAATTCATGTGTAGGCATACATCCTCATCGACAGACATCATTTTTCGATATATAAACCCAACGACACACTTGAGCATTTCCCCAACCAGGCTCAATTTTCCACTCAAAATGGATTTTTTTATAAATATAATATTTTTTCTTGCATTGAAAAGTGACTTTAGCTCAGCAGAATGTGAGGACAAAGACTACGACTACATAGTTGGTAAGTATATTAATTTTGTCTAATATAATTGATATTTATAATTAAAAATTGGACAAGTCTTAACTTAAAGGTCAAGTGCACTGAGTTGTGTTTTCAGAAAATTTAAAAAAAAACAATATAAAAAGCTAAATATTGATCCAATTTTTATTGTTGACAGTGCAATGCATCATGGTCCCAGCTTTCTCGTCCTACGTCATCAGTTTTAATTTACTCCCCATTTCAAATTTTTTTTTGTCTTTCAATGTGTGTAATCCAAGATCCAGCTTAAACCTGAAACTGGGTAAAGGATCAGTTAAATTTGTGAACTTGTGACGTCTTACTCCCATGATGCTTTGCATTTTAGACAACTGGGTTTTTGTAATTGTTATTTTAACATTATAAACATAACAATTCACTTTTTTATTAATGAGTTTAGGGTTATTATATTGTTTACTTTCAAAATTTGATTAAATTACACTCAGTGCACTTTACCTTTAACAACATTTATTGCCTATTAATATAATTAATTTTATTTAGTTGGTGGAGGCGCCACTGGGTCTGTAGTTGCTACAAGACTCTCCGAAGATGCCGATGTCGAAGTATTGTTGTTAGAAGCTGGAGGGGAGCCGCCGGAGAAGACAAATATTCCTTTACTCGCGTTCGAGTCGCTGAGGACTGAAATAGATTGGAATCACACGTCAACGCGACAAAAACACTGTTGTAATTTATTCAACGGTAAAGTAAGTAAAACTTACTATCTTTATTTTTATTTCTTGTTGGCATTGACAGATTGATGACATATTTAAATTTTATCAGAAAATTACTTTATTTCGCGGTAAAGTGTTAGGCGGCACGGGTACACTCAATTGCATGGCACACACTCGAGGAAATAGGAAGGATTTTGATTTCTGGGAGAAATTAGGAAATCCTGGATGGAATTATTCGGTAGTTATGCCATATTTTCTTAAGTTAGAAAATTATGAATTATCTTATCCTAAAGAAGATGGTTTGCATATTTATTTAATCAAATTAAATTATTTGTTATTATTAACCAACTTTTGGTATTTCTAATGCAGCTAAGTATCACAGTAGAGGTGGTCCAATAACAGTATCAATTCCATCATTTAAAACACCTATGGCGTATGCATTTCTTGATGCTGGAATTGAAATTGGTCAACCATTAGTTGACTACAATGCAAAGACTCAGACTGGTAAATATAGCAATTTTTAGGCTGATTGACTCTAGCAACATAGCAACTTAGTCGCCACTACTGATGCATGGTTCTAGTACATCTTTTTGAAGGAATAATTTAATTTGCGCAGGTTTTATGTATCCACCAGTCACTCTTAAAAATGGTTTGCGATGCAGTAGTTATACGTGCTATTTAAAGCCTCCTATGAAAAAACCAAACTTAGACGTTGTGACCTACGCATTGACAACGAAAGTAAGGCACGCACCAAAACTGCTTTGCTGTGATGCGTTGCATGTGAAATTAGATTTAATAAATGGTTTAATCTTGGTCTGTTACACATACACTTATAATTTATTTATTATTTTCAAGGTAGTTGTAGATAAACACAAAAGGGCTACGGGTGTAGAATACACAAAAAAATCTTCGAAGTGTAAGGTTAATGCAAGAAAAGAAGTTATAGTGTCAGGAGGAGTATTCAATAGTCCCCAGTTGCTAATGCTGTCAGGAATTGGACCGAAGAAAACACTAGAAAAATTCAAAGTAAGTTTTAACAACCACAAACTAGAAAAGACTCACTGGGAGTTATTTGGCATTGATCTTATTTGTTCGAATCAAATTCCAGATTCCGGTAGTAGCAGATCTTTCAGGAGTAGGACAAAATCTTCAAGACCATCAGATTGTCGGCGGACAAATGTACACGCTAAATAAGAACGTCAGCTTCAATGCTCAGCGATATTGTACTAAAAAATACTTAGACCAATGGTATGCGAATAAGACCGGTCCCATGACTTGTCCCGAAGCTTTTGAAGGAATTGCTTATTACCAAAGTAAACTAGTCAAAGATGTAAATGACTATCCAGATATTGAAGTGTATTTCAACTCCGACAACTTGGTTCGACTAATCCAAAAAGAAATCAATCCTGTAAGTTAAGCTAAGAAAAATAGATATTTCCGTGAATCTTTAGTAATTTGCCACTGATTTTCAGCTTTTGCCAGGACCAACTCGAGATGTGATTTCATTTGCTCCAATTAACTTACGTCCTAAAAGTCATGGATATGTGACCCTTAGGAGCAAGAACCCTCACGATCACCCCATTATAAACCCTAATTTTTTATCTCATCCTGATGATATCACGACGTTAATCGAAGCAGTTAAATTTGTTCAAAGACTCGCCGCCACAAAAGCGTTTCAGAAATATGGAGCTAGTTTGGTTGTTCGGGGGTTTGTACCTGATTGTGCGTTGCTCGTACTCTGGTAGGACGCATACCTCAGGCGCATAGTTAAATTTTTTTTAGGGACTATGCATCATGCAACTAGCACATGTAAAATGGGGCCCAAAAGTGACCACATGTCTGTGGTAGATTACAGATTAAGGTAATCAATGCAGAGGAAAGAAAATTCTGGATGATTAATCAGAAATTTGCTGCTTATTACAGAGTGCATGGTATTACAGGACTAAGAATTGCCGATGCATCGATTATGCCGAATATTGTATCTGCCCATCCTACTGCTACGTGTCAGATGATTGGTGAAAAGGTTTCTGACATGATCAAACAAGATAATCAATAGTTATTCAATGGATCAATTACATGTACCAATTAATTTCTGGTGAAAATGAGTTGAGGAGATATATTTGTTTAGTTTTAGTCTGTTCTAAGTGTCAGTTTTGTTCTAACAACTGATTTATTAATAAAAGCATACGTTGCTTTGATTCATCGATTCATAAATCACACAAATCAATACTCTTTAACTGGTTAAACCAGGGCTGCCACAAGCGGGTGTGCAATCGTGCACTTCACAAAAGTCTTATCAAGATGGGGTGAGTGTTCTCTCCATTTCATGTTTTTATACAACCGTTTCTCATTGGTCAATTGTAAGGCGCTACTGTTTGTAGCGCTCCCTTTAGGGTTTATTTGGTGAACCTCTTACCTGAATATACAAGTTATGTTACCAACAGCTATATAGGTCGGTCTTCATTTTGCATCACTTTACTTGCTTTAGTCCACAATTTCTGAAATGGTGATGTGATGGATGGTTTGTGATGGTTTAAAACCGCAGTTAAGTTCAATTTTGACACTAGATGGTGTCATCGCATCTAGTGACGTCAGAATTTCTCAAAATACCAAACAAAAGTCATAAAACGCTTGTTTTATGAAAAAAAGGCTTGTTTTATGAAAAAAAGGCATAAAAACACTCGTTTTATATGTAAAGTAGAATAACCGGAGCAGAGAAACAAACAATCATGACAGTTTATAGCAGAATATATTTATTAAAATATTGCACCAATTCCATAGAATTGGTGCATCATAAATAAAGTTTGCTAAACATTTGTTTAGGTTTAGCCACCTGCCCAGGAACTAGGAGCTCAAGGGAAAGAATGTGTCCTGCATATCCATTTCCTGTAAGACTCCTGTGATGTAAAAGTGTCCTGGGTATCCAGTTCCTGTATCACCTAATTGGAAGGATTTCCAGAACCATGTTCCGATTAGAATATTGGTTAATCTTTATACTGTCACCAGTATATAAGAATATTCTCAACCGAGAACAAGACGTCTTGAATGCTTACTCAGAACTCAGAATAGTGTAATATATTGTTGTACCTATTTAAAAAATAGGTACAGTTTCTTTCCAATTGCAGAGATGCGAGCCTTTTCTTGAGGTCGTTGCTGACAAGTCGATGCTTCTCTTCTCGAACGATGCCGCTATGTGTACTGATTGTTACCGAGCAGATGCTTCATGGCGCGGTATGTGTAGTCACTATGTGTGTTGCCAACTCCGTGCAGATGCACAATGGAGTGACATGCGTAGTGATGAAACATAGTTTCGTCACCCACAATGCAAATACCATTGAGATTGCTGAAGAAGAGCGTTATGAGTGGCGATGCTGAATGAGTGGGTTAAAGGGTTCAAGTGGACCTGGCAAGATTAAGGTGGACGAGAGGAAACATTCAGTAATATTCCTTTTCCGTCATAACTTGCATTATCTAAGCCCCCATCAAAAAACATTAACATTTAAATTCATTACACAAATTAGCACCCAATAATATACTGGACTCAGTGTATTCCCCACAGCCTTATAAACAAAAGGGTAAGCCTTAAATGCATAGACTAAACTGGCATCAGTTTATTGCAACATTATTCCGGTGCTGTGACAACTGGACTCAGTTGTATATGCCGGACCCTGACGTCATTGGGACAATGCAGCAATGACTTAACTCGAATATCAGAATAGAACCCAAGGAACCACATCACGCCACAATGAGTATGCAATGTTTTGAGACATTATTTAGCTTCTTGCTGTTAGTCGCTAAACAAAGTCACTGTTCAATTTAGGGCGTAAAGCTTGTTCAGTTTTTTGGTATTTCTTATTTAGCCAATTGTTGGTGTAACTTTTGTATAACTTTTGTTACTTATCAGAACCTTGCAATAATCGCTAACGCAATTATACACAGCAACAATAAATGTCATATCTTGATAACCTACCATCTGTTTACTGTACACAAAACTCACTCCTTGATTTACACTGATGAGCCTTGTAACCGAAATGGTCAATACACTCACGCGACGTAATCTTAGACTCATCAGATCTAACCCCAAACCGACATCGTCACAGGTTTAAAGACGATGACCCAGACCAATGGACTTTTCGAATTTGGCTTTTACACTTTCTGTACTGAAGCAACAAAATATATTTTGCTTGATAAAATGTTATACGAGGCTTTCCAGAACATTGCACCTGAAGGAAATTTCAGGGTCACGATAAAATTTTCCAAAAAGTCAAGGCTAATAAAAATAAAAATAAATTATTATAATAACAACACCACACAATAAAAACATCTGTGACATCCATCACTTTGCATTATAAAGTGGAATCATTTAAACATTTACGTACCTATGCAATTTGTTTTCAACTGAGCTCAATTTACTACTCATTATGGATTTTTTTATATTTGTAATTGAGGATTAATTGAGTTCACCACAATGTGTGGACAAAAACTACAACTACATAGTAAGCGAGTATATTAATTTTATTTATTGTAGTTGACATTTATAATCAAAAATTGATTTTATTTGGTTGGTGGAGGTGCCCCAAAACTATCCTAAGATGTAAATGTTGAAGTATTGTTGTTAGAAGTTGGAGGGGAGCTGCCGGAGAAGACAAATTACTGAGTACACTTGACCTTTACAATTTAATTTATTTTAAAAATTGCTCATACAAATGGCATTTAAAATGTGTGGAACTAGGTTGTTTTTGTTATTTTATAGAATTTAAGGACAAAGCAAAAAGTTTCCAGGTGTTGATAACAAAATGACACATTTTATTGCTTTTGAATAAAAATCGTAGTTTTTGAAATTATATAAACTTAACTATTGGCATATTTGTTTATACTTCAGTAATAACGTCGCCACATCGACAATAATGAAAAATAAATTAATGTCAGTTAATGACGATGTTTGTTTGTTATTTAATGAAATGTCATGGCTAAATAATCTAAAATTTATTACTGAAAATTTTATTTCTTCTTCATATTATTATTATTATTATTATTATTATTATTTTATTTTTGTGCACCAACAATATACTCAAATTTCCTCTTTTTTTGTCTGTTTGACAACTGGGATATATAATTTGTTCAATACTGATAAAAGAAAATTCTGTACACCATTGTTGTGCAAATCGTTTGGGAACTGCTGAGTGTGTCACATGACTTAAAATAAAGCTATTTGTTAGTATTTTATTGTTCACAATTTCCAGAATTTATATTCTATTGTTAAAAATCTAAAAACGAGGCAAAACAGAGAAATAAATTTAAAACAAATCGGTGACAAAGAACAAAAAAAAACTTATTGTTGACATAAATTTTCCTGAATGTATTATTGTTAGTCAATTAATATATAAGCAAAACAACTCACTTGTTACAATTGATTATTTATCAAAATATTTTGAATAATATGTAGGTGCAATGCAGCAAAGCTCAAGGAGGCAAACATAACAAATTGGCAATGCACCATTGACTCATTTTCGTTGTTTTTAGCACGTATTTTCAAGCATTCTGATACACCTTGTGAAATAAAGGAAATTGTCGCCGGTTTTCATACAAACAAGGGAACAAAGAACGTGATTGCAGCAATTGAGTTACGCATGATTTACAATGTGCGCATTTATCCTCTTCAACAACCACCAATTTACAATATAAACGGGAATCTTCTCTGACGACGACGCATTTTGTTTCCCTTCACAAAAACATCCTCTTCTGCTCATTATTAAATGCTATGGATTTTTCCATAACTCTCATGTTTATTCTTGCGTTGAAAAGTGACCTAGGGTCCTCTAAGTGTCTGGACAACGATGAATACGATTACATCGTCGGTAAGAATTGGACAAATTGTGAATCAACATTGCAGCTGATGAATTTAATTTGTTTTAGTCGGTGGAGGATCCACTGGGGCTATAATTGCTACAAGGCTCTCTGAAGATGCAAACGACACAGTATTGTTGATAGAAGCTGGTGGTACACCGTTGGAAAAGTCAAATATTCCTTTACTAGCATTCGAATTGCAGAGAACTGAAATGGACTGGAATTTCACTTCAACGTCGCAGAAACATTGTTGCAGTTTATTCATCGGTAAAGTAAGTAGAAAATAAAAGTTGGATTTTCTTTTCTGTTTAAAATTTGTATTTTTGGGTTAGAAAATTCCGCTATTTCGCGGCAGAGCTTTGGGCGGTTCAGGATCCGTCAATTCGATGGCATATATTCGCGGAAACAAACTTGATTATGATAATTGGGAGCAGCTAGGAAATCCTGGTTGGAGTTATAAAGATGTCATGCATTATTTTCTCAAGTTAGAAGATTATCGAATACCACACCCAAAAAAAGATGGTTCGCACATTTATTTATTCAAAAATTTCAATAAACTTGATTATTAACCGGGTATTGGCTTTTTTTATTTATTACAGATAAGTATCACAGTAAAGGTGGCCCGATGACAATTTCAGATCCATCATTCAAGACGCCAATAGCAGATGCATTTTTAGATGCTGGTGCTGAAATTGGTCAACCGCTAGTTGATTTCAATGCAAGGACTCAGACTGGTACATCACATAAACATACTGTAAATGCTCTCATTGAGTGTGGGATGCTCATTGAGTGCGGTATCCTTTACAACGCGGGTCTAAATTGACTATAACGACTGAATCCAATATCGAAATTGACCAAAATGACTAAAATGACTAAAATTAATGTTTAAATTGCTCAGAACTCTAAAATAAATGTATAAATTGACCAAACTGATTGAATGTAATATCTAACATGTTCTGTCAATAGAGTTCGGCTGTTCTGTCAGAGCATTTACGGTACCTTAATTTTTTCTTTTCAAAGACTACTTGAATATGTGCAGGTTTTATGTACCCACCGTTCACGCTTAAAAATGGTTCACGATGCAGTAGTTATACCTGCTATTTAAAACCTGCCATGCACAGACCAAATTTGCATG
Source organism: Strigamia crassipes (assembly GCA_034683725.1). Taxonomy (NCBI): domain Eukaryota; kingdom Metazoa; phylum Arthropoda; class Chilopoda; order Geophilomorpha; family Linotaeniidae; genus Strigamia; species Strigamia crassipes. Next base: position 453 of record JAQFXT010001252.1, on the reverse strand, counting down.
TGGTGACTCACGCATTAGCAACAAGGGTTGGTTTTATTGTATTTGTACACTTACAGCTTAACTTTAACTTATTTATTATTTTAAAGATAGTTATAGATAGACACAAAAGAGCTACCGGTGTAGAATACGCAAGAAAGTCTTCCAAGTGTGTAGCCAATGCAAAAAAAGAAGTTATAGTGTCAGGAGGAGTTTTCAAAAGTCCCCAATTGCTAATGCTATCAGGAATTGGTCCCAAGAAAACACTAACAAAATTCAAAGTAAGTTACATAACTGTATCTGCCGTTCCTATCGGGCATCTGTCTTTAGAACGTTTGATTGGGAATTAAACTTTGACGATAATAATAATAATAGTAATAGTAATAGTAATAATAATAGTAATAGTAATAGTAATAATAATAGTAATAGTAATAGTAATAGTAATAGTAATAGTAATAGTAATAATAATAGTAATAG